>JABUQX010096089.1:0-2500 GCA_015478945.1 Trachelipus rathkii | reverse complement strand
TGAATAGTGTGGGCGGAAGTGGCATATGCGACTTGGTGCGATTACTCCGTTATTTGATATTTACTCTTCTGGATTTTGTATTATTTATTTGAATTTTTACTCTTCTTCATGATAGAAAATTGAAAATCCATTTCTTTAGGTCGGTGGGAAATTTACTGTTCTGGATTCATAGGGATTTGTTCTGTATTGCAGTGTGCTGTTGCTCCCAATGGTAAATTGAAATCCATTTCGTTAAAGGTGCGGTCGGAATATTTAATTGTTCTGGATTTTGGTATTTTTGTTTGTATTTTTGCTGTTCTTCCTGATAGGAAAATTGTAATCATTTCTTAGGTCGGTGGAATGTTAGGTTTATATTTTTTTGTGGATAAGTTATGTCTTAGATACTGCTATCGAATGTCTTTGTGATGGCGATATGCTAAGATTATAATTTTGTGAGGCGTTTTGAGTTGTAAAGCTGTTGATTTGGTTGTAATGCTTAGAGTGGACGTATGTAGTTTAATGGTTTGTTTGAAACCTTGTTGGAATTGAGTTTGATGATGTCTGTGGAGTAATTTGGTTTTAGTATAGGGGGTTTCTAGTAGTTCCCGATAGGTGTTGATATAGAGAAATGGAATGATATGATGAAGGGTCAGTGGGGTCTCTTCCTGGTATTAGTTTGGGTATAATGATAGCTTTTTTCAGTATATATAAATACTAATATATATAAATTATATATATATAACTTATATATATATTATTACATATTAATAATTTTTTAATATATTTATTAATATATTATATATTAATATAGTAATTAATTAAGTGTATATATAAATTATATATATTTATATATATATATTAATATTATATATTAATATATATATAATATATATATATATATATATATATTAATATATAATATATATATATATATTATATACTATATATTATATAATATATATATATAATATATATATATATATAATATATTATATATATATTATATATATATATATATTATAATATATATGTAGTTACATAATATATATATATTAATAATATATATATTATAAATATAAATATTTATATAGTTATTGTATAATATATTATAACTAGGCATATAACTGAATCACCGATATATAGTTAACTGGAGATTCACTGTGTGATAATAGTAGATTCAGATGCATCATTGGAATGGCTGGAATGCGAATATCTTACTTTAATTAAGTTTTTCTAAGGATTCTGGATGTTTTTTAACCGTACGATTTTCTTTATTCAGGTAGCTTGAGCCTAGTAGCCGTAGAGCTCCTGGAGCCGTGAAGTCCTTTCGTGAACGCTAGTTATTTTTTTACCTAGCTTTTTTTCGTAATAGTATTTCAATAGCGTTATTTAACGTACTTATTAGAATAAGCGTAGTACAAATTAGGTGATGTTCGAGAGGTCGGGGAACCCGTTTATGAGTAGTTCTTAGGAACTACGGTCAATCTACTACTATATATATATTTTTATTAGCCAGGACGATGAATTTGAGGGATGGAACCATGAATCCTGGATGCTATATCTGTTGATAAACCAATCTGTATTGCTTGTGCTTCATATGGGTAGGGATGAACACCCAGATATGTTCATCTAAGTGCAGTTGTGATGGAAAGTGTGCTGTAGTCAGCGTGGTAAGTACCGTATTATTGAAAGGTATAAAATATGATGCGTTTATCATATATATATTAGTAGAATACATGAGTGACGTGAAATCAAGTTTACAATATTACTATCAATCATGACTTATGATTATAGGAATTATACGTATAATAAAGGTGAGCATCAGATTAGACGCGTGAGGTGTAACTCCATCTATGAGCGTTATTCTAGTTATCAGGGAAAAGTCCAGGTTTATGAGTGATATTAGTGTATGCGTTTAATATATTTGCTAATCAAATTGTAGAAAATCAAGTACAAAATGCCGACTAATAATGATCACTTAGATTATGTCGAAAATTTAATATTTCATCAATTTAGACGTACTTATTAGAGGTGATATCTATCATCTATAGTGCAGTTTTATTGGGTCAGGTGAAGCACGTTATATTGATAGTTAGTGTGAGTTACTTAGTGTAGTGCGTTTTTGGAACATACTGAGGAATTTCAAGTTAATGCCGTAACATTACTATGGAATTTCTATAGTTATATAAGTGATTGGTCAGATTTATGAGCTTAGATAATTATATAATGAAGTATGTTTGATAAAATGATTTAAGGATATACATTTAATATAGTCGGGGAAGGTTCGATTCTATGAGGTCCGTTGAGGTTCTATAATGAAGCTAAGGTAGGTATTCCATATAGGTCATAAGTAGCCTCAAACTGTCTCTTAGACTATTTTTCTATCTGAAACTTTAAACTATCGATTTTACTACTTGTGAATGGTCCCAAATTAAGGTTCCTAAGTGAGTGGACGAGTGATATCACATAAGTATTTCAAGTCCATGTGTTAGGTCACAATATAATAATGAGTTTAAGAAGG
>JABUQX010096088.1:20000-40772 GCA_015478945.1 Trachelipus rathkii | reverse complement strand
AAGAAGATAAATCTACACCTGGCTTTGCTATCTTTGATGCCTTGAAATGTGCATTAGTTCTCGAAAGCATAAAATAAGACACGTTTTTTTTTTACGGCTTGGAGAATTTTTACTTAATATCTTTAGGGGGTTCGACAGAGGGGACGAATTCCCCCAGTTGTTCCCCTGTAGCGAGAAACCCTGACTATACCATCATATCTTGTTTACCCCTGCCGGGGTATTCGTTAGTTTTTAAAAAAAAAAGAAATCAACATTTGGCAACTTTGAAATCTCCTCGGAGCGATCAGCTTCTTCGTTTGGTCAAAAAAATGTAATTTTTTCAAAAT
This sequence comes from Trachelipus rathkii, assembly GCA_015478945.1. Classification (NCBI taxonomy): domain Eukaryota; kingdom Metazoa; phylum Arthropoda; class Malacostraca; order Isopoda; family Trachelipodidae; genus Trachelipus; species Trachelipus rathkii. The sequence goes on along the minus strand of JABUQX010096088.1, from coordinate 40,446 downwards.
TTTTAAATTTAAATTTTTTAAAAAGCGTTATTTTTTTTTAATTTTCAGGGTAAAAATGTCTCCTGATTAATAAAATATTTATTTTCGTGTACCTGTTATAGTTTTCTAGTTACATGCCTGAACTATTCGGGATGCTGACTGAATAAATTTAAAAAATTTTTTTTTTTTTTAGATTGATTAAATTTATATATGAGGGAGGTTTGGGATCACTGTTTTAGTATTTTTACATGGGGACAAAATATAAAAAAAACCGATTATCGGAAAAAAATATAGAAATTTTGTCAATTCTGTTGAACTTAACTATCTACCTTGATGCTACTAAAACTCAAAAATGAATAATTTGGGTGAGAACCTCTCTATTGATTTTTATAACTTACACAAACCCCATTAGGCTGGGTACACACTGGCTGACATAAAACATTTTTACACATGATGGAACGAAATATCTCTTTCAAGTTTCATGACGTTTTATGCTGCTTTGACTGTATTATTTTTAATTGAGTAGCTGCACACTGAATAACAGTGAACAAAGAGCTGTGACGGCCTAAATATGATGTAGTTGACAGTTATCTTCCATCTCCATATTTCGTTAAAATTTCTTTCATAAATAGAAAGCCATCTTGTTTTTTATTATACAATTTCTCACTATCATGTTATTTATTTCATTAGTTAGCATTAATTCGTATATTTTTATTAATATTTTGTTCACTTGTCCTTTATTCTTTACTTGTTTAGACCGATTGGCATGGAAAGATTAGATTTATTGCGATGTTTAACTGAAATTTCTGTGCATTCCAGAATTTTTTTTTGGCTTTTTTTCCCAGTTTTTTGAAATGGAGCTGTAATCTGAACATTCAATTTTGTTTTTTTATGAAATAGCCATAAGTTTGATTGGATTGAGTGGGCTGTTACCTAGGCCATTTCTACAGAACAACAATTTTATTGTCCTTGAACCATTTTTTGACATTTTTGGCTTGATGACAATGGTGCACTCATCATGCATTAGAATTTTTTGTCCAGAACACACAGTCAAATTGACATGTGAGGTTGAAAATATAGATACCATGAACAAATAAAACTAAACCCAAACCATTGATGCCTTGGAGGATTTTCATAGTTTGTACAGTGTACGCTTGGTCCATTCTATTGGATCAACATTGGGCCCTGCACCCCTTTTGGCAGCTCTATACAAAAATATCATCTACTAAAGAGAACCTAGCCCAATATCATTTGCTGCAGTCCATTTAATATTATTTCTTACAAAATCAATAATTTTTTTGGGCATTTTGTCATTTTAGGAGAGTTTCCAAGCAGCATCTCGATGGTAAGCCAGTTTTCTGAAGTCTGTCGAATCGTGCTCAGATGTCTTGAATGACATGGCACGAAGTTTAGGATTTTATCTTGATCTTAATTGTTGGTTTTATTAACACTGCACGCTGTACTAGTTTATACCCTCAGTACACAAACTTGTCTTTCTAGGCCTCTCAGAATGAGATTTGTGAGTTGGAGTTTGAACATCATTACTTTTGATGAGAAATCCAAATATTTACTGAACTTCGAGCTATGTCTAATTGTTTTGCTATTTGCCCCTTTGTGATTTTGCCACACTTATTTAGTAAGCAATAATAAGAAACATATTGTATTAGCTTTTTAGTTGTTTTCTTAGCACCTCATTATGGAATAGTAAAAAAAATAGCATCTTTTAGTAACCAGACTTCGAAATTGAGAATTCTAAAAAACTAGTGAAATTTCATGACATGAAACCACTCACAATGGAAGCACACAGACACTGAGGCATAGTTTACTCAATTCCATGGCTTCAGCTGAGTAGAACGCAAGTACCACATATCGCTAGCTATAGTAGTTATAGGCAACTGAAAATTTGCAAAATTTATGTAATTTTGCATTTGATTGTAAACTTTGTGGCACTATATATATATATATATTTCTTGCATATATATATATATATATATATAATATATATATATTATATAATATACATATATATATATATATATATATATATATTATATAATAAATCAAAAATAATTAGGCTTCATTTCTATTTCATGTAGGATGAAGAAAGTCAAAGTTATTTAATTTTTATTATTTAGTATTGCTATTTAGTAATTAGTTAGCAATTATTTCAATTAGTTTTAGTATTTCTAAAGTATTAAGGTTTTGTTTATAAATCTAATATAAAAAGGTTTGTAAATATATTTTAAAAACTCAAGATAAAAGTGAAACACGTTCATTCTTGTTTTGACAAAATATGATTGCAGCTATGTTGAAATTTTTATTTTGAATTACAAAATCAGATGCATCACTGATATTGGTTCTTATGGTTGTTGTCATAGTGGAGTAATATCTTTAACCTCTGTGGTTGAGCTACTTTTTTTTTTTTTTATACCAACATGGCATTCAGTGAGGGAAATTTTATTAATCCATTAATTGCCAGGAAAATATTTAAAATAGCAAATAAAAACGGTTATAAAAAAAATGTACTTGTGTATTGTGCATTAACGAATTATCAACAGAGGAGCGATGCTATTAATTAATTATCATACAAAATTTGTGTATGAAATTTTCCATTAGGAGTCGGGAGTCGGAATTCAGTTTTAAAATATTGACTCTTGGAGTCTAAGTCGGGAGTCAGTTGTTTTTAATATCGACTCTGGGAGTCTGAGTCAGTTGAATTTTTTTTTTTTTCCGACTCCCCATCCCTGATATATATATATATATTGTAAGGATGGAAGTTTTGCTTAAATTTGATGATTTAGTAAAGATGACAATCCTAGTTGGATCAGAGTTATGGAGGTTGATAGTTTTTAATTTAGATATTTAGTTTTTACAGTGAAGGCGTATTTAAAAATTTAAAGGTCCTAATCGGACAAATAAAATTGTAGTTACTGTATACTCACTTTTCGATCAGCCACCTCATTCCTTTCCTCAAGACAAAAGCGATATCATCTGCGACCACTGCAAAGACTGGACAAAATGAAACATGCGACAAGCCGAACAAGATGCAATCACGATCTCCCAAGCAAGCAATCACATGAAATAAAAAAAAATAAGCTTATTAGAAAAATATAATGGTGCTCAGGATGGGTGTATTAGCCAGAGGCAATGAATATTTACCTTTAATTTTAAATTATTTTAGGTCATCTCCCTATTAGTTCCTTTAACTTTCAAATTCACAAACCAACCCTCGGTGTCTCAATTGTTTTCAACAGCACATGGGTAACACAAAAAAAAACAATGTCTCTCAGAATTTTAAGGCACATGCACATGCCATGCAATTTCCAATTCACCTGCACCAGGCCTCCACCACTACTCAGGCAATGACTCCAAGAGAATCAACACAGAGAGAAAGAGGAAACCAGAGATACAGATGCATGCAAGAGGGAAAAGGTTAGTGAATTTAGTAATAGTAGAAAATTAGTAAGGGTAAAAATGTGAGTGTTTAACCACACCTTAGTATTTTTCAGACAGTTGGAGATCCCAAAGATCCACAAGCAACCAAGAAATTGTTAACAAGTGTACAAATGGTGGTCTAATGGTTATAAAAAAATAGTATAGTCCCAGTAGGATAATTCTATTTAGAGACAGTAATAATATAAAACAAACTAATTCCTTCAGTGATGTCCACAAGACCCCAGTGTAATAAAAGAAGAGGGTATAGTAGTTCTATTATCTATCAACAATAAGTAAGAAAGTAAGAATATAGAGACTACAAGTTCTTTCAGTTATGTCCGCAAGGCCCCAGTAAGATAGAATAGGGTTTCTACATACAACCTTACAAGAAAAGTTTATAACTAGTAGGGGTATTTAAAAACTCAGGTATATTTATAATATATGTATATATTTATGTAAATTAAGGATATATATATATATATAAAAATCCTCCTTTACATTCAAGGATTAATAAATTCTGAATGCTTATATAATACAGGACTAGTTATTCATTATTATTATTTGAGTCAACAATAAATTTTCCACATTAAATACATATAACTACTCTCCTTTTCTGAGTAAGTGATACAGGTGTAGGACCGGGGTATATTTTGTTTGAGTTTGTAGTACCGGGGTATATTTTGTTTGAGTCAGTAGTACAGGAAACTTTTGCCAATTGGTGTTTCACGGGTATACCCTAACAAATATATGCCTTAATTCTAAACTAATTTTTACTTATTATTACAAAAAAATAGATAGTCTATAAGATAAGATACATAAAATTTATAGCTGCATTACAAAAGTTCATACACATATGCACTTTATGAGGTGCAAGGTTACCGGGTGTATGGTCTCTATTACTTAACGCATTCATTAATTTATTAAAACATGTATAGTCTTAGTACTTTTCACAGGCTTTAATGATTGTTTATGCGTCAAATATTATCAACACCACACAAACCCTACTTGAGGGTACATTTATAGTTTTTGGTAACTAATCTTTACACATAACAAAAAAAAAAAGCGATATGAAGTTACACGAATCATCAAATACAGATTATAAATTGGTCATAAAATTGTCACTTCAACACAGGTACATTACATTAATAGTCCATACATGTACCATTTAAATTATAGATTTATTTATATTATTCCGGGCTGTACCGTTGATCAGATCATCAAGGGTCTTGAAATTATGAAAATTGATAATAATTGAAACTTAGATGTGTATGGGGGGGAGTAAGGTCCCAACCAAAATGTAGATAATAAGTAGATATGGAGTGAAGGTCCCTGACCGGAAATTTAGATATGGTATGAGGGTCCCTGACCGGAAACCTGAGTAAACAAATAGAATACTCTAATGAGAAATAAATCTAACTATGCATGCAAATATTTCATTCAAGTCTTCTTTATACTAATAAAAAAATATATCAAATTAGGGTTTAACAGAACTAATAAGAAAGTACTTAAATACTAAGAATAAAATTAGCATACCTTAACAAATGTTAAGGTTTTCTTTTTTCCCAATGAACAATTGACCCACAACCTAGAATCATCTATCGGTATCGGTAAGACTCGGTCGAGTTATGGAACAGCACAAGCCTAAAAAAAAACTTACATGTAAAACACCAAAATTATACGACCTTCTGACTTATCTATTCCATAGGTAGGTCATTATCACATTTCGACAACAGCTTCTTTTCTTACCAAGAATTGTACGTCAAAAAAATTTCAGCAAAAGTTTACAATGTTGTTGATTCACATAAGACCATCTGGTGGTAAATATAACTTACAAGAGTAACTGAAACAAACAAATATACAAATGAAAACGCAGGTAAATTAACCTAACATGGAGTGTTACAACAGAAATTCTCTACAATATATATATATATATATATATATATATATATATATATATATATATATATATATATATATATATATATATATATATATATATTATATATATATATATATATATAATTATATATATTATATATATAATATATTATATATATATATATATATATATATAATATATATATGCAACAAAACGGAATATTTCAGTAATGATGGCAAATTATTATTATTAAATTTGTGGAATAAAAGGTGTCTTAATTAAAATCGGAGAGTTATTTGCTAATCAGTATAGTTATCGCGTATTGCACAGTATGCGAATTCTCGTGAAACCCCGAATTTCAATAAAACCGTGTTAGTTTCGATGCTGGAAATGGCATTCTATTGGCAGAAAATTATTTAGTTTCTCTGAGACGGCATCCAGAATCCAAAACGTTGTTTCCTGGCAATCCTCTGGAAGATATTTGCAGCATATGTATCAGCGGGAAATAGTTACTATCAATAGTTAGTTGTAATACGTTCAGAAAAGGCTGAATGGGGTTAGAAACCCATATAAATCCTCCATGAAGGCATATGTAATATTTAATATTACATTTGCTACTATTGTTAGCCAACTAAATTATGAATTTCGAAAGTAATATGACACACAACTCTGTTGGGGATCGGTATTCCAGTATAATCGTTTACAAAAAACCAAAGTTTTTTTTTTGCCAAAAAGGCCGGGGAAAAAAAATTATGAGGTATGATATCAAAAAATTGTATTTAAATTGTGTGTCTTAACACAGCTATTTAATTGTAACATCCGATAATACTATGCCTAATAATATGTATACAACCCAATAATTGACCGATATGGTTGAGGCGTTTATTCTTGAAGGCAAGGATGCCCACAGATCTACGGAGGTGTATAGACGGAGATATCCAGATCGTTTGCAACCGCATCCCACTATAATGTACAGATTGTACACAGGTTTTCAAGAATAAGGTTCGACCAACTGATCATCTCGCCACCCAAGTCAACCTCCCCCCCGTACGCCTGACATGGAGTTAGACTTTCTATTGTATACCACGGAACACCCAACAACCTACTTACGGCAGACAGGAACGGTACGGTGCATTCTACATATGTATAACATTTTTCATTACAGAGCACACATTGTGCACGGTCTGCATCCGGCGATCCCGGACGTTGGTTGTAGTTCGTACTTCCAAATGTATTCCATGTTGCAATAAACTTGACGCGCAGCTCCGTATTTTGTAAACGGATGAGCCCAGGTTTACCAATATTGGCACGATTAATGGGTGGATTTATCGGTACTGGACCGAGGAAAACACCGCAATTCACCTACACCAGGTAGTTTACTCCATAAATGTGTAGTGTGAACTGCTAGATAATATGCTGATCGGGCCGGACATTTACAATAGAAACCTAGATAGCGAATGAAATCAAGAATTTCTGGACACTACTTTGTCAGACCTTCCTCGTGACGTACCATTACAGACAAGTTACAATTTGTACCACCAGCATGAAGGATGTCCAGCACATACCGCAAGGGCTGTGCAACATCATCTAAACATAACACCCCCCGGTAGGTGGATAGGAACATCGGGTCCTATTCCGTGGCCTCCTAGATCACCAGACCTTACTCAACTGGAGTATTACCTGTGGGGCTACCTGAAGAACCGTGTCTACGGTGGGTACACAACACCGGTAGCATCAGTTAATGACCTCTTAAGTCGAATCACTCATGCTTGTCCGACAGTCGACTCCGAATATCACACATGCAACATAACAAGGGGATCAGAGGCTTGAACTTTGCGTATGGAATAAGAGCAGACATTTCGCGCACCTCGTATAATGTATACATGGCATACGAGGAAAGAAATGGTTAAAACTTACATAAATCAGAAGGTTACTCACAGGAAAGGATTTCATTACTATAACCGAAATAATATTATGTAAACTTATGTAAACGGAGTTTACAGAGTTACTAAATCATTCTGTTATAAATCATAACTGTTCATCTAACTAAACTATTAATAGTACCTAATATAAAACGTACGTTGTATATGGGGTTTCGGCCCTCATTCACAATGTTCTAAACCTATTACAACTAACATTTTGGTAACTATTACGGCAGCAGAACGTATTTTTCCGCGTGTATTGAGAGGTAACTACCATTTGGAATCGAGATGACTGTCTCTTTGAACCCTAAATAATTTTTGCCATAAAATGCAATTTAATTATCGGAAACCACAGGGTTTTATTGAAAATTCGAAGGTTCATGAGCAATTCGCATACAGAGACCCTCTTTATTCTTACAAGTTTCTAAATAATTAACATCATTACGGAATATTCCGTTGTTGCACATAGTTAGACCACACACACACACACACGCCACACCTACACACACACACACACACACACACCATAATATAATATTATATATATATATATAATATATATATATATATATATATAAATATTATAATATATATATATATATATATAATAGATATAATATATATGAGACCTGTCGTGTATTAGGAAGAAATGGGTCATTTTTTTTGAAATTTAAAAAAATACGTAAAAAATTAAAAAATTGCTTGAAAGCGAATGATTAATAAATAGCATTTATAGCAACTTTAGATGCTAAATGAATGCATGGCACATGGAACGCGGTAAATGAATGCATAGTTTACAGGGAGCTTCCCTCCCCATGCCCCACCGACCCGTGAGTGCTGGAAATATAAAATATATCTTTATTCTTTAGTAACAAAAGTATATATAAGCATATAATTTTTTTTAACAAATTGAAGTATCTGGCAGTATTAGTCATGAAGTAATGAAATTTGCAGACAAACCTTTTTCAGGCTCATTTTCTAAATTTATTTCTTCAACCCCTATTAAGTATTGATCATTTACAACATTTCTTATAAGTTTCATGAAAATCAGTGTAAATCAGCTGGTGTCTTATAATTGATAATTTCGTCCATAGTTATAAATATGATATTTGGAGGCCTACTTTTTCATATAATAATTTAAAAACAAAGTTTTACCACAGAATATTAATAAGTACATTATTTCATAACTATCTATTAAAAAAAAAAAAAAAATTAAAAAAAAACAAAGCATGGCCATGATACACCAAAAATGTACCGAATAAAAGTACCGATTTTTTCGGTACCGGTACACAAAAATTTGATTGGGCGATACCGTTACATCGGGTACTTTTCAAAGTGTTGGCGATACCGGTATCGGTACAAAAAGTATCGCCCGATACATGTACCCGGTACATGTACCCGGTACATGTACCGCGGTACTGCCCATCTCTGTATATATATATATATATATTATATATATATATATATATATAGAATTATATATATATATATATATATATATATATATATATATATATATATATATATATATATATATATATATATATATATATATAAATATAATATATACATATATATATATATATATAATATTATATATATATAGATATATATATATATATATAATAATAATATATATATATATATATATATAATATATATAATATATAATATATATATATATATATATTATATATATATTTATATATATAGAATTGAACTCTACTTCTATTCCCCCTAAGATTGCGCAAGTTGTTTGAAGGAGACTTTTTAATTTTATAGTACCATTACTACCATATAAAATTTATGTGATTATGTCATACAACCATAATATGAAAAAAAAAGTAAATTTTATTTTTCATATTTATTATATATAATATATGCCAGTAATATTAAAATTAATATTATGCATTATATTATAAGTTTTTGAAATGGACCTAGCCTAAGTTTTCAGGTTTCTATTCTCAGAAAGTTTGAATTCCTTTTGAGCTCGGCCCTTCTCAGCTCGGCCATGCGTCTTTTTGTACATTCTGATTTCAGTGTAGTATTTGCAGAGAGTGCGTGATGATGTAATAGTGTAGAAGGTCATATATAAAATATTTTATTTTAATTTTTCTCATATATATATGTTCCTAACTTATTGCCTTTTTTTTTTTGCAGTTCAATTTGTAAATTAATGCAATAGTATAAAACAATTATAAAATATACATCTTGCATTTGTGTTTAGCATTTTTTGATAGACTAGGCCTAAAGTTAGGGCTTCATTGTATGTTAGTTGCAGTATATCGTAGAATATACTTTGATAAAGCCTAATAAGAATGGCTGATAATTTTAAGGACGACAAAAATTCATTTCTGCAAAAAGATTCAGTTAATACTGATCAGGAAAAAATAATGGACAGTTCCATTATAAAAAGTAGTATAGATGCTTCCTTACAAAGTGCTGCTACCAATCATAATCATGTAAGTAATGAGCCAAATGTAAATATTGAGAACATTAGTTTAACTAACGGTAGAGTCACTATACCATTAGCAGAAATGGACCCTTCAGAAGAGTCTGAATTTACTGAAGTTAAAAGCTCAAAAAAAGACAAAAGAAAACAAAAACAAGAGAAAAATTTAAATCAAACTATTAATGGTTTGCCAAGAAATAGAAGTACTGACGAATATAATTTAAACCAAAAGCCAGAGAAATATGATAAAGACTTGAGTGTGAGACCCAAAAATAATTTCTATAAAAATGGAAATTCTAGATCATTAAATAGTCATGATAAAAGCGAAGCAAAAAATGGCAATTCTAGATCATTAAATAGTCATGATAAAAGCGAAGCAGTACCGTTAGAAATAAACGGTAATGGAAAATATAATTCTGATGAAAGTGAAAAAAGCAAATCTGAGGTTTATGTTCCTGCACCCGCTCCTTCCGTTAACCCATGGGAAAAGAGAAATGGTCGTCCTACTAGAACTGGAGAGGTATCAAATTCGGATTCTGCCATATTTCCAGATAAAAAAATTGATAATCCACTTTCAAATAGTCAAAAGGATAAACCCACAAGAAATAAAAGTAAGGAATTTTTTATTTTATTTTTGTTTTGTTTTAGGTATTACTTATTAATAGACCCCATTTTCAAGTATTTCCAATCCTTTGTTTTAGTCATGTAGGCCTATATATATATATATATATATATATATATATATACATATATCATATATATATATATAAATATATATATATATATATATAATAATTTTTTGTTTGTGGGTAAAGGAACCTTTACCAGGCAATTCATCACATAGATTTTCTATACAATAGAAACTACAAATGGAAGAGATTCGTAAATGTTTTACTAAAAGCTTAATTAAGCTTGCCACAAGTTTTGGTGATAGTCAGGTTTAGGGTAACTGGGTAACCCTACCAGATATCAATATTTTAGAAAAAGATAATCAATTTCTAGTATATTTTCATCATACAGAGGTTGCCAAGCCTGATATATTTAAAGAATGTGTACAATTATGACAGATTATGATATTTAAAAAATATTTATACACATATAAAAAAAATGAATAAAATTATTTTTTTTAATATATACTATATATAAATATATATTATATATATATATATATATATATATATATAAATATTATATATAATATATATATATAATATATATTTATTATTTAATTAAATGAATACCATAGGCGGAATGCCTAGCTGCTGGCATACATGGTACATGTATGGCAGACTGCTCGCTGAAGCACTCACTTCTAATGATGCATTGCAATAGAGCGTTTGCCATATCAAGAATTGTTTACAACACTGCTCGCGTGCAGTGCGCATTAGAAGCGAACGATTGCTATGCATGTCACGCCAAACCTGCTGATGCATTCTACCTTAGATATTTCATTTAATTAAAATTATATATATATATATATATATTATATATATATATATACTATATATATAATATATATATATCATACTATATTATAATATATTTATATAGCTATAATATGGTATTTAAAAAATTTTTTATAAAAATTTTATATAAATGTAGCCCAATATCAATAATATTTCTTTGGCAATTTACGTTTAATGAATAAATGCAAAATTTCATTTTTATAAACTAACATATTTGTTACTCTTTAGTTTAAAATTAAAATATTTAAGTTATATATATATATATATATATATATATAATATATAGTATATATTATATATATTATATTATAATATATATAATATAATATATATATACTATATATATATATATATATTATATATATAATAAAATATTTCATTTTTTAAAAATATTTTATATAAATGTTGCCAAAGCCTAAATTTTTCTTACGTTTCTGAATAAAATATATTGATATATATGGGTAAAACCTATCTGATAACAAGATTATCGAATAAGTAATTCAAAATCTGATTAGGATTACCCTAAACCTGACTATTACCCCAAGTTTTTTATTTACTGAAAATTAATGAAAAAAAAGTAAAAACTTTAATACAATACTTACATTGAAACTTTTATTCTTTTTGTGAAGGTAAAAAAAATATTAGCATTTCAATGAGTTGCTAATTATTATGTTAAGGTAAAAATTACAGAAAAGCATATAATATCTAAATACTAAGTTTTTCATTATATATATATATATATATAATATATATATATTATATATATATATATATATATATTATATATATATATATATATATATATAATATATATATTATATATATAATATATACCTCGGTTTAACAGACCTTTGTTTAACCGATTTTGAAAGTAACACAATTTCTAACTTTCTGATGCGTCATTATATGATCACAGTATATCAGTAATACCTCTTCACCATCCATGGTAAGTCTGATTTTTAATTAAAAATATTGATTTACTAGCCTATATTATAATATATTTACAATGCACAGGTATTTTATCCTATTAGAATAATTAGATTGGATAGTGTGATTGATTAAAAGTACAGTATTGTATTTATTACGCTCTTTCGTAATGAAATTATTATTAGCCATATCCAAGGGCAGATGCACAGCAGGTTAGAGTCTGCATGGCAGATGCACAGCAGGTTTAGAGTCTGCATGGCATATGGCTCACTTCAAATGCGTGTAAGTGGTGCCATACAGTTGTTATATGGCAATTCTTGCACGCATTTGAAGCGAGTGGTCTGCCATGCATGTTTGCCAACCTGCCATGCAATCTACCCTATGGTATTCTTTAGTTTAAATAAAACATGTAAGTATATCTAGTGCTGTTACAGGGCTTGTAGCGGTACACTTTTTTTAGCTTAGTCATTTTTTTTCACTTTTTTAAGCAATTTTACACTTTTCTTCACTTTTTTGGGGCAAGTAGGTTACTCGGAGATATCTTTTTCTTCTGTTTTACCTGTGACTGAATTAAAAATGTGGTTTAACTACAAAACAGTTTATTGAACTCAAGAACTGGAAAACATAGGTAAATAATTTGTTTAAATTTTTAATTTTCAGGTGGTTTAAAATAATTTTAAATAATAATTGAATAAAGTTTTTTGAAATTTGAAAATTTTTGAAGTGATGGAGAAAAAGTTTCATAACATCGTCTTGGTTGGATAGAACTGATCATCAAGGCTTCAAAATTAGTGAGTGGGGAAAGAAAAATTAACATTGATATTGTAGAAATATGCATGAAAATAGCCCATAAACATATTCCTTCAAATGGCTTCCAGGCAGTTATACAACATTCAAAGAAAGCAGTTCATATCAATTACAGCAAAGTTAAATTAAACAAAGATCAGTTACAATTATTGCCTAGTTGTAATGTAAATCAAAATATGGAAAATTCAAGTGATCAAAATAAGCAAGTCACACCATTGCCCTCTTGTAGCAAGATTATCAAACTGTATGCTGATCGAGCTAAAACTACTGCTATGGAACTAATGTGGTGCTTGAAATGTGTTGCTGCGGACTACAGTTTTGCTTCTTGCAATGGACTTCGTGAAACTTTTTAGGTAAGCTATGTCATGATGTTACTCAAATACAATTGAAAAAGCTCGTGACCAGAGTCCGCAAAAAAAAATCTATAAGATCTGATGGGGGCTCAGTTTTTAAAATAAAACCGATCCATCAGTAAAACACTTCAAGATTTCCAACAGTTGAAAGAGTAGTTAAAGCTTGGCTGTCGCTGCCCAAAATTGCAACGATGTGGAAAGAGCATTTTCCACATCAGGCCGAACTCTTACAAGTACCAGGTTCATCTATGTCAGAGAGAACTTTAATTGCTTTAATCACTGTTAAAAGTGCTCTAAAAATGTATGATAACAAACCTTACCTTATTTCTCTACCTCCAGAGCTCCATTAAATAACATTATTAGTATATAAAACAAACTTTACTACTTGGATAGAGTAAGAGAAAAAAGGAGACTCGCAGATGAAGCTGCAAAGGCTGAACAAGAACTAAAAAAATTGCTGAGAGGAAAACGAAAAACAACTTGACCACCAAAAAAGGAAAAAAATTTCTGATGTATGATTCATCGGAAGAATCTGACGAAAAGAAGAGGAGTGCAGGCAAAGTGGAAGTTGGCAGGCAACCCATCGATCATTGAAAAGATTGAAGAGAGCTTAAAGAAAAAAGATTTTAGTGAAGCAAGCTTGGCCCAATGTATGATTTAGGTTAGGGATGTACCGATACCAGGAAAAGAGGCCGATTCTGATAACGATATTTTATTTTTTTAGGTGCTATGCCGATACCGAATACAACAGATACTTTAATTAATATGTATTAAATACACAGTGAATTAAGATAGAACATTGCTGCACTGCTAGCATACTCAGAGATTGCATTTCCCTGGCACAAACAATACTTAGTCATTTACATTTCATATTTGGTTTTTATTTCAAAATATTTATTTTATAAATTAAAATAGTTCCTTTAAGGAATTATAATTGCAATAAATATTAATAAACTTTTTTTAAATGTTTGTGTTTATTAAAAAATATTCCCATTTCCATTTCAAGTAAGTATTAACAAAGTTTAGGCTACTAGCTTTTATGTATTTAACATGATTACAATTTTAAAGAAATATTTTACAGCTACAATATAAAGATTAAAAATTAATGAAAGAGAGACCTCAATTAATCAAGTAAAAATAGTTAAAAATAAAAAAACGCTATTTACTCAAACATGACATTAATAAAATACTTCCTTTAGATAGATATCATTTCAATGCTTCAAATTCAAATATCACAAATTGTGATGCCAAAAAACATTAAGCTTTCACTAGTTTCTGACGAGAGAGCCTGTTCCCTTTTGAGGTGTTTACATTCCTACCTAACCTACACTATAAATACGCTCTCTCTCGACTGATGAAGGAGGTGCTGTAATTATTTGCCTGCAAAGCACTGATAATAATGAAAACCTGGCCCATTTTCATGCCCCCATGAAAGGATTCTCTTCTGTAAGCAGCATCTCATTTTTGTCGTAAGGAGCCTCATCTCCTCTTTCACATTATATCCTGCAAATTTGAATCTATCTTTTGCTCCTTGATTGACTGTCTAAACTTCAGTTTTTACGACTGAGGTTCCCTGGTGTGATCCCTTTGTCCCTAGAATGAGATGTCAATGCAATTTCGGCCATGAAATTATCAAAGTCTAAACATATCCAAATCCTCATCTTCCAGTAGGTTATTTGCTGAAAAAGCCACCATCGTACTATCAGTGCTGTTGCCAGGGGTTGCAGATAAGGCGGCTTTCACCACTTCTGTCTCTTTTTTTTTTTTTTTGTTTTTTGTTTTTTTTTTTGTTCAAGTGAGCAAGCTCCTCGGTTATGCATTTTAAATGAAGCATTCTAGAAGTGGTTCACGTCGGAGGTGCCATGCTTGTGGGGTTTCCAGCTAGCTAAGGAATTCCTTATTAGAACCTTTTATTTATTTAATATTTTTACAGTTTCACCGCCGCTCACGGGCAGAACCCTCATTCCAAGGAGTGCGGGTTTGAATGCCTCAAAAATCACTTCTAACGCAAAATTACGCAGTAGGAAACAGATGATGGAAGAAATTCCACAGAACAGAGGGTGCAGGAAAGAAAGAAGCACCGCAGCGAACCAGTCTGGAGTTATAACATCAACACAAAACCTATGTTGCCGACATAAGCACCCCTTTGTCTACCAGATGGCCGTTCATAAAGGTTGGTGGTTACGCGAGTGGATAGTTCCCTCGAGGCCTCTAGCCGTTTTAGTACCTATAGAAAAAAGTGATTAAAGCACCAACACCGCGCCGCAAATATAAAGGGTCAAGTTGAACTAGAAAGTACAGACAGTTTATAAAGGTCTTTTGGCCTTTGACTCGACCCTATCCAAAAGCCGCGTGAAAACCAGAGCCCCCACCCCACAGATATGAGAGCAGTACTCCATACCAAGGGCGGATAGACCCTTGTTTAGGTGGAGTAACTGAGAAGAGGAAAAAAAAGTCTCGCCACTCTAAACAGAACTCCCAGTTTCTTGTAGGCCACCCTTGCAACCACTGTGATTTGAGGTTTTCAAAACATTTTTGTTTATGTTAAGGCCAAGGATGTTTATATGTCAACAGGAGAGACGAGAGAACCGTCGAAAAGAGATAGAAAAGTTAAGTGTCTTAGGAGAGAGATTTGTAGAAGTTGGGTTTTTAAAGAATTTAAATTCACAAGCTTGAGAACGACCCAACCCTGAAATCTAAGTAGATAAAATCTGTAATAAATTATAATAATGGCTGTCCAAAAATGTAAATTTTACGCTACTAAAACCCAAGTTGAAGAAACGTTAAAAATCTAAGTTAAAAACGAGGGAAATCGAGAAAAAAAAAAACATAACTAATATACTAGCTATCTATATCGAACTAGATTTATTATTGAATCTAAAGTTTTACTCATAATTTTATCCACCAAAAAATTAAGAAAGTAACGGCCATTTTAAACCCCAAACGAGTACAGATTACCGATAACCTAAAAAATGGCCAATACTACGATTTAACCGATACTATCGGTACATCGCCTACTGGAAGGCGTGCACTAAATAGTTCAGAAAGGCCAATCTGAAAAAAGGACGCTAGTGTGAAAAAAATTTACAGGTTTGCCTGTTGAAAAAACGAAAAAAAGTCTCATTTCAACTTTTTCAAACAAGTTAATTATCCCATAATTATCCAATTATAGTGCTTCTTCGTCAACCCAAATACAGTAAAGATGTTATTTTCAAGATATTTCTTAGTATTTATTCCATTTTCTTTTACAATTTCTATTAACAAAATTTCATTATATACTTTCATTCTTCAGTTATTATATTTAAACCTATTTCATAGCTTCTTAGCATCTCAAACATTATTAAGAAATAGCATGTTGTTATAGTGAATAATAGGTTAGGTCACATTGAATTTTAGATATAAATATGTAATTCTTTTCATATTTTTCATCAAAAAATATATGTAATTTTTGTCAAGCAATCTCAGTCATTTCTTTTTCACTTTTAGAATAACCTAGGCGAAGAACCATAAATTGTTATTATCAAAATTTATTCACTTTTTTCACTTGTTTTGTTAAGAAACTCGCCTACAAGCCCTGATTACACTGAAAAAAATAATTAAAATCCATCCACCAATTTTTCATTTTATAACAGAGTTAAAAAAACATATTTTTCAAAAGTGAAATTCTATTGAAGGGCATTTTGTACCCTAATTTATTATATTTTTTTAAAAATATAAAAACTTTCTAGAATTAAAGATGATCTAAATAAAACTTGTAGTAGCTACTACTGCTTGGCTATTAAATGAGCGAAATTTTTTTTTATTATTATTATTTTTTATTTTATTTTTAGAGTGGACTGAATCACCCCTCTAAAAAAGCCGGGCCCGGTCACCCCGCCCAATGCTATAAATTTAATTTTATACTTTAATTTTTACTTAATATAGCTAATAATTATTTGAAGAACTTAAAAATAGTTTCATGGTGACATCTGATATCATTTACATTTTGTTAGCATATGCAAAATTGTTACCCTTGAGGAAATTTGAAATGTTGCAGATTTTTTGGAAATTCCTACAGTTTGTTAGCATTTCTTACAATTTTTGTGCTTAATTTGACAAAGTGAATACAAATTCAAGCATTTCTACCATTTGTTAGCACAAATGACAAAAATGAAAACGCCTTTAAATAAAAATTTAACATCTTAAATAAGACTTGATAAGAATTATTTTCAAAACTGGGAGGGAAAAAAATTAAAATGAAGAATAGGGTAGCCAGATTCACAAGACTGACTGGGATTACAATATAAAATAAAAATAAATTGTAGGGTGACTGGCTAACTAAAACCAGAATGTTTTATTTTTTGCTGATGAAATATGGTTTATGTTGTTAATTAATTAAAGATTTAAATTTACTATTCCAAAAATATTTTTAATAAGAATTGACTGATCATATGCTGTAAATTGTACTAATAGCTAATCATTTTATTAGGGGTACTTTCCTGCAAGGTCTGAAATTCTTATATTACTCTCCAATTTTTTCTTCGGTTTCTGTTTTTTCAAAGATCATAAATATCCTCAGTTGGCTTTAATTTTTTCCTTTTTGATAAAAATTATTTAATGGTCTCAATTCGGAAACCAGGGTTGGCAATAAAAAGAAAATAAACTACCTAAAAAAACCTCTTGTTATATTTTTACAATTTTGAGAAAATCAGATTAATAATAAAATTTAATAAAAATATACTTTATTATACAGTATAGTTATAGGTTATTATTTACTGTCATAAAGATATTTACTGTTGTGTTTTCAGAGTTAGAAAAGATCTATTTCTTAAGTGTATTAAAAACAATTACATGTAAAACTTAATATCAAGCAAATGAAAAAATAATATTTAATTTAATTTTAATGTTAAAAAGATCTATTTCTTAAGTGTATTAAAAACAATTACATGTAAAACTTAATATCAAGCAAATGAAATTAAAAATATTAAAACATTCCTTTAAAATAGGACATATATATATATATATATATATATATATAATTATATATATTATTATATATATATATATATATATATATATATAATATATATAATAATATATATAAATATACTATATATATAATATTATATAATTATAGCTATAATATATATATATATATATATATATATATAAAATATATATATATAATATATATATATACATATAATATTATAAAACAGTTACAGGTATTATATTGTATTTATCATATGTTCTATTTTGATCTATATAATAGTATATATTATATATTATATATATATATATATATATAATATATATATATATTTATATATATATATATATATATATATATATATATTATATATATATATATATATATATATATATATATATATATTTTATTTTTTATTTTTTTTTATTATATTATATAACTGCTAATAAGTATCCAAATTGTAATTCATTTTATAATTCTTTGTAGACTTTGATACACTTTGACTTTCTGGTTGCCTCAACTTTTTCCATAGAGTAAGTGATTCCTAACCTGTCATTCAATAATTCTTAAGGGTCCACAAAAGCTTGAAGAAATGATATGATCTTTTACAGTTAGAATATAGAAAAATATGACTGAATGAAATAAAAGATGTTCAACAAATTTCCCTTGTATGCTTGTGTAAAACTTTGCTTTTCTAATGGTTTTTGAATATTTCTGATAAAAATCAATGATAGCCAGAGCACCTAAATGCTAACTGCTACCAAGACACTATGAAACAAAACGTGATTATACTCTTACACTGGATGTTGCTGTGACATTCTTATTTCTTCTAATAATATAATGAAACTGAATATTACTTTTTGTAGCTAGTTATATCTCTGATAACTATAATATAATTAATACATTTATATATAGATACAATAATAGACAAGTTGATTACTGTTCTCCTACTTCTCACTAATACCTCCTTCACTAGCTCATGAATTTTGTTGCACCAATACTAACAGTTTGTGTTTACTATTACTACAATCACAGCTATATCCAATCCATAGGTAGTCTCACAAAGTTCATTAGAACATTAGAAATTTAGAGAGTAGTAAGAAGCCGCATATATACCATCAAGACCAGCAGCTTTATTTTTGTCGAAATGGTCCAGTAACGATTTAATATATTTTACCTCAAATTCATATTCAGCAAGTCTATTTATTACATGCATACCAAAACTATTAGTCTCCAAACTATTATCCAGTCTTTCCTCAGTAAACATTGAAGCAAAATAAGCATTGAAAATGTTGACCAACTCCTTATCTGAACTCACTAAATTTTAATTAATTTTAATTGGACCAATTCTCCTATAAAACATAAACCATAATTAACATAAATAACTTAATTAATTAACACTAAAAAATAAAAAAATAAACAAGTAGCTAACAAAAACATTCGCAAATGAAAAAAACTGTACAAAACTAAATTTAAACGGGCAGCATAAATGTAAAACAAAACTTCCCGAGATGCTTATATTTACTTATCACATGCTTAAAAATAAACTCTGCACACTATTAAATAAAAACTTATTTCTTCCAATGTAGTAAATACACAGTCCTTGTACATTCAATCTGAAATAGATAAAAAACAATCATTCTGATACCTTTACCTCTCCCCTCTCTTTTTTTCTCTTGCTTCTTTTTCTTTTCCCACAAATACTGTACACTCAATCACACCTACAGAAATAACTCCCTAAAAAATACCTTCATACTTAGATTCACCACTATCGTCATCCCATTTCCAACTTCTCTAACATTCACCCATTTTCTTCTTTCTCTCCTCATCACTTAAACTCTTTTTGCTAACTTTCACCTTCTTACATTCCTCATCACTTACTCTTTTTACTAAGATTCACCTCCTTCTTTCTCACACTTACATAATCCTTTTTTGCTTCACTTTCATTTCCAAAATCATGATGTTTCCACTTTTTATTTTTTTACTTTTATCACTTATACTGTTTTTTTGATCAGTTACTTTTTCATCTATTTCACTACTTTTACTCACAATCTCTTCACTCTCATCATCATTATACCTCTCATCACAATACAGCCTCACCACATTTTTACATACTTTTTCTTGCTCTCCATCTGCTCTATCAACACTACCTTCATTACCATTACCCAAAGCAAGCTCACATAACAAATCATACTCAACATCAGACATTTCATTATTCTTCACCTCTTTCTGGTCATCATTTAGATACACAGGACTA
>JABUQX010096088.1:7500-15000 GCA_015478945.1 Trachelipus rathkii | reverse complement strand
CAAAATTTGTGTGGTTGCGACATATGATCCATCTGAGGGTAATGTTGTGTGAAAAAGTCACCTTTTCACAGGATAATCAAGATGATGTTTTTGGATCTCGGGAATAGAGATTCAGTTCTTGCCTTACATATCTATATTCAAGGATTTTTTACAGTTGTCACCACCACTCACGGGCAGGCCTTTAAGGAGGGGTGTAGTACTCTCAAAAGTTCACCCTCTGGCGCAAATTACGCATATGAACACATAACATGGGCTTTAAAGTGAGGAGATTAAATTCAGTAGGAAATACAGAGAAAATGGAAGAGAATTCCACCGCAAAACAGAGGTGGTGGGAAAGAGAGGAAGCACCACAGCAAACTAACCTAGGTTACCAATGTCAACACAATACTCATGCGCGCAGATACAGCACCTATTGTGCCAAAGGCGTCGTAAAGTGGTGGTACCAGTGATAAGTTCCCTCGAGCACTTGCTACTGTACCCATAGGATAGAGATAAAGCACCAACATCGCCTGGCAAATAGAGGGTCAGTGAACTGGAAAGTACAGACAGTATAAGCCTTTTTGCTGTTGACTCGACCCTGTCCAAAAGCGGGTGAGAACCAGAGCCCCCTCCCAGATATGAGAGCAGTACTCCATACATGGGCGGATGAGACTTGTATAGCTGGAGTGGAGCAACTGAGAAAAGGAGGAGAGTCTCACAGTCTAAACAGAACTTCCAGTTCTTTGAGGCCCTAGCAACCGTTGTGATGTGAGGTTTCCAAGACATTTTGTTCATGTTAAGGCCAAGGATGTTTATATTGTCAACAGGAGGGAGTAGAACCGTCGAAAGAGACAGGAAAGTTAGAAGGTATTTTGAAGGAGATTTGTAAAAGTTGGGTTTTTAAAAATTGAATTTCACAAAGTTATTTCTATCCATCAGCGAATAAATCGGAAAGATTAAGACGAGGCAATTCCAGAAGTAAAAGTGGGGGTAGAATTGATATGAGTTAAAGAATGAAGAGATTCGAGTCATCGAATACAGTAGATAGAGTTAGAGGTGGAGTGAGAAGATCATTAATGAAAAGTAAGATAAAGTAGGACCAGACAGAACCCTGAGGAACACCACTATTGACAGAGAAGGAAAAAGTACTTATCAACAACAATGATATATATATACTATTGTGTTGATATTGGGCGATTTGAAAGAAAGCTAGATATAAGTAAGCAAGAGCAGGAGGAAACCCAAGGAGGGCTTGGAGAGGCAGTAGCGTACCATAACGGTCAAATGCTTTAGATATGTCAGGCGCCACCAAGTCTTCACGT
Source organism: Trachelipus rathkii (assembly GCA_015478945.1). Classification (NCBI taxonomy): domain Eukaryota; kingdom Metazoa; phylum Arthropoda; class Malacostraca; order Isopoda; family Trachelipodidae; genus Trachelipus; species Trachelipus rathkii. The sequence goes on along the minus strand of JABUQX010096088.1, from coordinate 13,699 downwards.
AGTTCCTAAGAGCGAAAAACCATAAATCGGTTTGATAGAGATGTATATCGCCAGTAGACTTCGTGCAACGAGAGCCGTACTGGCGATCGGAAATGGGTTTCCAGATGATCTAAGAAGTGTGAGTTGAGAAGGGTTTCAAAGATCTTAGATAGAATACAAGTGAGAGCTACAGGGCGATAGTTAGAAGGATCAAACGGCTTCCTTTTCGAATAGGTTCAGACATGTGAGAGTTTCCAGCACTGAGGGAGGAAAGTGCTAGTATTGAGACATAGAATATAGTTAGTTGAGCGAGGGCCGAAGAGATTAGCCTTTTCAGTTGGAGGATTAAGCAATACAATGATCAGATCGAATAAGAGGAGAAGGCAGATTTACAGAAGTTGCTCGAGATGAAGATTTGTCAGAAGGAGAACCAAGGAGGTTAGCGCACTTTCAGCTGATGAGAAAGCCAGCTTTGCTGCGTCGAAGAGTATCCACCACCAGCATTTCTAGCTGGTGAAAATTAGAGTGATAGGAGAACGAGAATTTTTCCACACCCGATAGGCACTGTCTCTAGCCTGAATGGCCAGAGAATAGGCACGATCGAACCATGGATTATGAGGAAAGAAAGATTTAGTTTTAGAAGGAATGAATGAGAAAGAAAAATTTAGCTGAAGAAGGAATGAACCTGCTCATCCCATCAACGATTACAGCTCCTCCTTATCTTTTAAATCTTTATACATCCATCATTATTCCTTATTGAGGTATCAATTTGCTATCATCTGCAACTTGGAAACCTTACGGTAAGTCCCTGGTCTAAATCATTTATACATGTATGAGGAACAGCCACTTGACCTAAGAAATCGTTACGGACCACAAACATGTCTCCTAATTTCCATTAATAAATACTTTTCATTTTCATTGATTAACTATTATTATTATTATTATTATTATTATTATTATTATTATTATTATTATTATTGAGACTTAAGGAATCAAAAATTTTGATCAGCTAAAATAATTTCGGGAGGTTGAACCCCTGACCCTCCTGTCTACAGACTTATATATATATATATATATATATATATATATATATATATATATATATATATATATATATATATATATATATATATATATATATATATATAAAATAAATATATAAATATAATAAATTAGAGAGAGAGAGAGTTTTAAAATAGTTTTCAATTAATCGTCATCGTCATCGGCAAAATTTGCTCTAATCGTCATCGTCATCGGCAAAAATTTCATAATCATCCCATCACTAATATATATATATATATATATATATATATATATATATATATATATATATATATATATATATATATATATATATGTATATATATATATATATATATATATATATCCTTTTTATGGTGCAGATAATTATGTGGCTGTTTTTGGTTTTTATTTCATATATTGTTATTATATGATACTAACAATAAATTAGTGTTGATTAGCAGGATAAAATAAAAGGTAATTATTTAAAAATATCATACTTTTTAAAGAATCTTACGTTTGGCAGCGCCCGAGACAAATTGACGTTCGGGATATCTTTTGAAGTGCAAAATTCCTCCACTTAAAAAAGATAAATTAGTTACGCCAAAGTTGATTCTTATAGGTTAGGTTGAAATTTACTACATCTTAGATTAATATAGGTTAGGTTGTGTTTCAATTCATCGTCGATCAATATAGGTTAGGTTGCGTTTTACTGCCCTCTAAATTCGTTATGATATGTTTTGTTAGGTATACACAAAATCTATATATGAAAACAAAACTCAATACGGAATGTATTTTACCCTAAAACATTATTTATTACCTTACCTTGAATTCTTTCACTCGGCAGCACTAAAAGCCGTTTTCTTTCTCATGCAAAATCAGCGTTTTGGCTTACTTTGTTAATTAATTTTTAATACTTTAATATTTCGTATCTTTCTCGTTTACATCTTAATTAATTGCTAGTATACTATACTACTAATATTTGAAAATATAAATTAATAGAAAAAAACATTTGTCTGTACAACAAAAATAAAAAATATATATATATATATATATATATATATATATATATATATATATATATATATATATATATATATATATATATATATATATATATATATATATATATATATATATATATATTATAACGTTTACATCTTAATTAATTGCTAGTATACTATACTACTAATATTTGAAAATATAAATTAATAGAAAAAAACATTTGTCTGCACCATGAAACAGGTCATATATATATATATATATATATATATATATATATATACTGTGTATATATACATAAATATATATATATGTACTACTGCTATATATATATATTATAACGTGTAACACGCAAAAAGAATCCGGACTTGGTCTTTGGAACGAGGTACTAGAAATCGACGAATCTCGTGGGAAACTTGCTTTGCATTTCATTTATAGCTTAAGAAAAGCAGCCTCGGTATTCTATGTCACTTAATTTATACATTTGCAAATATTTAAGATACAAAAGTATAGAACATGAACATCTTACTACAGGAAGCTCTGTTCCTTGTATTTCCTAACCTATGATTGGTACTGGTATATTCTCAGCACTCACAATGTGAGGAAAAACATAGACAAATGCTCATTTGCCATGCATTTGCCATCCCTATAAAGTTTATGATCATTGACCATATACGGTATATATATATATATATATATATATATATATATATATATATATATATACCTCTCTCTCCTCATATATATAATATATATATATATATATATATATATATTATATATATATATATATATATATATATATAGAGAGAGAGAGAGAGAGAGAGAGGGGGGGGGGAACTATAAAACAAGAGTATCTGCCTCTATGAAGGTATCACAACCTCCTCGTTACTTAAATAAGGCCTTAACGAATCCCGAATAATATGATGATAATAAAATTTTCGATTATGTCGAACTTTCGAAATTATAGCGTTATATCTCGCCTGTAATCATAAAAATTACAAAAAACTTAATATTAATTACGAGTTGTCAAATATTCGTAGTTTACTTAGAGGAGGGAAATACGTACCGACATCTTCATATGTGAGCTTCCCGTCTTTACCGCACCAGCAAAAAACTATGCCTCTTACGTACATGCAAACAGTTAGTATGCCGATATGGTGTACGTGATATGTGACAGTAATGCCAGAGAAGCTCGTCGTGCATACGCTTTACGATTTCCAGAAAGAATGTTGCCGCACAGGTCAGTATTCCCGAGGACATAGCGACTGAGACATACAGGATCATGTAATGTTAAACCCCGTGGTGATGGGGTTTTCGCAGCTATGCGTCATCAACTAAGATACTATAACATACTATGCTGTTTTGATGAAAACCCCCTCGACAAGCTACCGTAGAGCAACCTGGGGGGTTTCGACTACTGTAGTATGAAGAACTCTGGCAGGGGAAGGACACCACTCGTACCATATTCAACGTGTGCAGCATCTGCTGCCCACCGAAAGACTCCATAGACGAGAGTTTTGTGTGGGTTTATTCAGCAGATGGATACTGACCCACGATATAGGAAGAAGGTGTTGTGGATGGATGTGGCCATATTTACCAGAAACAGCATACTTAACCGGAGTGCAGACGGGAATCGCTTAGCAGTCAGGGAACACCATTTTCAGCACGGGTTTGCATGCAATATGTGGGTGTGAATGCTTGGGAGCAACGTCATCGTCCCCACGTTACTCGAACGGCCAGACCTTCGTGGACTTCCTTCGCTTTACCTTCTACGATCTCTTGGAAGATGGCCCACTGTACAACAGACGTCATGTATCAAGACTCAAGAGTTTATTGAATGCTTTTGATATGTCTAGTGCTATAGCCATTTATTAAGCCAAAGGCGGAATAGCAGGCGACCAGGAATCAGAGAGAGGATGAAGGAGATCTCGAGTTGGGCGTTTCTTACCAAAGTCATTCCTACTGGCGATCAGAAGTTAGATTTGAAGAATTGAGTTATTTCCAAATCTTCCTCTTGATGATAAATTCAAAGACTTTATTAGAAAGAAGGGAAGGTAAAGCGATATGACGATAGTTGGAGGGTTGAGAGAGGTGCCCACTTTTTCGGCACTGGTTGGATGAGTGCACGTTTCCAGCGAGAAAGGAAGGGCGAAGTGGAAAGTTAGAGACCAAACGGTTTACCAAGGCAGGGAGCAAGCTAAGAAGCACAAGTTTTAAGAACAACAGGAGGAATACGGTTAGGACTATACACCTTCTTAGTGTTAAACTTAGAGAAAGCAGAAAAAAACATCTTTAGAATAAATTATGATGTTATGCATAAAAGATTTGGAGGGGAGGAGGAGGAGGAATAGCTTGGAATCGTCGAGAGTGGAGTTTGGAACAAAAGTTTGTTTAGCAGGAAGTAAGATGGCAGTTGTGTCATCGGAAGATGCTAGAAGAAGGAAAGAGGAAGTTGAAGCAAAGTTAGACTGACATTTTTTGGCAAAATGTCAGAAAGAGATTGAGGAGGAGGAGGAGAAAGAAGAACCAGAAATATTATTGCATTTTTCTTGGGAGGAAAGAGTTTTTAGTGTCACGGAGAATAGACTTTTCAAGATTGTGGGATGAAATATAAATAACATGAGTTTCTGGAGGTTGAAGACGACTAATTCCTGAAGGTGGTGTGATACTAGAACGGTAATAAGCAGAGTTAAACCAAGGTATTTGAATAGCTTGAAAACGCAATCTCCTACGGAATAGCCAGAGAGAAGTAAGAAGATCGTCACACTAGAACTCCTAATGGAGTCCGAATCCCCCAAGTGGATATTGATTGGGATTAAAAAGTTTCGAAGCCTTCTGGTTAAAGTTAGATTCCAAAATTACTCACAGCACACTGAAAAAAGTAATAGGAAGGATAACCAAGGGGTCTGTAAAATGAGCGTGAAGAGTGGCGAATCATTCATTGAGCATTGGAAGTATACCTAAAACACCATAAATGCGCATATGGGTGTTTAATCTCATGCTTCCGGGGTTAACAGCACCCTCCCATATATATATATAATATATATATATATACATATATATATATATATATATATATATATATATGTATATATATATATATATATATATATATATAAAACTACTAACTCAATGTGCTTTATCCCCTTTTCAGAGAGGAACAGGGACTATGGGAAATCGAACTTTAAGGCTGGCTAACCCAGACCAGATTGCCGCCAACGTGTTCGCGGTCAGAGGTTTTAATTCTGCCCCAGTAGATAAAACTCCAACTGCTACGCGGAGATTGAACCAGCGTCCTCTCGTATGGGAGTCGGCGAGTCAAAATCTGCCACGGGCCCATTCATACATATATATATATATATGTATCATATATATATATATATATACCATATATATATATATATATATATATATATATATATATATATATATATATATACCATATATATATATATACCATTAATTAATCTCATCGATAAACCTAGGCTGTAGTAAACTCTTTGATAATAATAATAGTTAGTGTTTGTTTTATAACCTAATTGCTTAGATGTATATGTATGTGTGTAAATGCTGAACTTCCTTGTTTTTATTAATTTTTTTTCATGATTACCAGTACAAATTATTTATTTTATATAAAATTATATTGTAAGTGCATCACACATGCGGGTTGTTTCCCTCATGTTGCCGCTATCGCCGATCGATGCTTTTTGTTAGAGGATATATATATATATATATATATATATATATATATATATATATATATATATATAAATATATATATATATATATATATATATATATATATATATATATATATATATATATATATATATATATATATATATATATATATATATATATATATATATATAGTGTTCGTTTTATTTATTTTTTTTTAAAGCCAATTTTGCCTATAAAGTGGATATTTAAATTTTATTTGCGTTTGTATTTTGTTTTGTGAATTTGTAAATGCACTTATAAAACAAAATTTGACGCAAGCGTTTAAAGTATTTTGAAGTATCTTTAATTTTTAGTTTTTATTATTATCATTACGAAGAATAGGACACTTTTAAAGTAAGTCGGTAGTTGAGTGAAATATTACTACTACTATATTTTGATTAGGCCTAACTAAGTTGTACAGTATAAGAAAGAAGATTTATATAAGAGATGCAAAATGTATCGCTCTGCAATTTGG
>JABUQX010096087.1:45000-51854 GCA_015478945.1 Trachelipus rathkii | reverse complement strand
TAAGTTCTTTCAAAGTGGGCTCATTTTAGCTAATGATGAAAAAAATATACGTCGCCATTTTGGTGTACTATTATATTAAATAAAAAAATCATGCAAATTAAATCATTTGTTAAAAGGTAGCTCAGAACAGAAAGAAAAAAGCCTAACGTTTATTGATGGTGAAGTGCAGAAGTTGATAAGACATTGTTGCCGGACACACTAATCAGTTCTCGTAGCCAATGCCCATAATTCTTTAACTCGGCGGGACTCTTCTACAAAGTTCTCTGTCATGCTCTGCCAACTAGGGTCCGGATAAGACATATACGCGGTTTTTACATCTACTATTATCTTTACAGTGCGGGCATAACAAACGATTAATAGTAATATATAATCGATCAGTATCCCACAAAATAAGATCCTACCAGGCTAGCCACTAACTCCCACTAGAAATCACTAAGCTAAGTAAATTAAATAATATATTATAAATCCCTAAAATATCAATAAATAAAATAACTCCAGTACGATATCAGTAAATGTTCACGAATATCAAAGCATAAATCAATTAGAAACATAAATAGTAATATCTGTGACGATCAGGGTCACTATACAACCGGACAAACTGTCTGACCAGGGTAACTAGAACTCCGTATTGAAATATTAACAACACCGTGAATTTATTATAAGTAACAGGGCACTAAGTCATTACACCCTCTCAACTGGGTCATTTGATTACAGTTACAATGTTTAAGGGAACTTTAATGTCTCAGGGAAAATAAATAGTAAATAGACTTCCTTTTAGTTTCCTGTCAAGGTGGGGAGTAACTCAGTGTACACTCCAATCCAGCGTTGAAGTGCGATGTCACACTCAGTCGTACCCTCCTAATCCATCGTGAAGGTGGGGAGTCACTCAGGTACCCTCCCAATCTCCAGGTGAAAGCGATCCTAAACTGGTCCGAATTAGAACACACTGCTACCAGATAGAAGCCGGCAGTATACTAATCCTTCTCAGTGATCTGATTGCCAATTATCTCTGAGTATAAATCTCTGCACTGATATAATTATTAATCCTTCAGCACTTGGATGGAGGTTGCCAGATGTTTTTTCAAACATTAAATAAATATTCGATCTTTCACGGGTTGGGTGGCACATGGTATTTCTATTTTAAATTATATTATTATTATTATTACTTTAAATATTATTATTATTAGGGCCAGGTTTCGATTAAATAAATCCTTCCGGGTTGGGGTCAGGTTTCAGCAAATAAACCTATACCGGTTCCGCGGTGCGCATGATTTCACATTAAACTCTAATATTCTCTAACCTGTGGTTGAGTGGTATACATGCATATTAGTTAAATATATATCTATAACTATTCACCAGAGCGGGAGGGGAGTCAAGGATATACTCAAGTTATAATATAATTACCCATTCACGGGTTTGGGAGAGTACCATTGAAGAAGTAATGGTTGTCAGCAAAACACCATACAAGTAATGAGAGATATATCCGTCCCCGGCGTTGAGGGCTCTTTAAGGTTCAATGTAGATATATCTAACCACTTAGTATTTTGGCTACCCTGAGTTTGGTTCTATTTGAGAAAAAAAACCTTATCCATCACAGTATAATATATTTGAGTATCAATAATGGCTAAGTAATATTAAATATAATAATTAAATATATATAATATATTTATATATATATAAAATAATAATTAAATATAATAATAAATATATTATATAATATATATATATCACTATAACCATTAACCTTATAGTTAAAAATGACGTAAATATAATATAAATAAAATTAAAATAATAATAATATATATTAGTAAATATTGAAAAGTAATTGGTAATATACAGTGATATTATTCCTATAGATTTATTTAAATGTGTTAGATATATATATATATATAATATATATCTATATATTATATACAGTATATATAATACTATATATGTATAATATATATATATATCTAATATATAATATATATATAATATATATATAATATATAAATATATATATATCATATATATTATATATATATATATATATAATATATATATATATATATATATATATATAATATATATATATATATATATATATATATATATATATATATATTATAATATATATATATAGTATATATATATATATATATATATACTATATAATATATATATATATTATTATAATATATATATATATATATATATACAAAAACAGGATTTTGTTCTATGCTTAGCAGCAGACAACCTAAGGCCACACGCATAAGGGGTTTCGCTCTTTCAATGATTTTACAGTTAAATTCAAAATATATTCGTTCAAAATAATTTTTAAATCTTTAAAGACACTGAAAGGTCTTTCAAACACTGTAAATACTAATTTGCTTGAACAATTTTGGCAGCAAGATTTTAATTTTGCAGCTAGTCATAGAATTTTTGTGATACTTTGCTGTGCAAATGGGAAATAATACATACCGTGCAGTAGTTTAACCTGTCCCTTTATATATATATATATATATATATATATATATATATATATATATATATATATATATATATATATATAATATATATATATATATATATATATATATATATATATATATTACTTAATATATATGTGTGTGTGTGGTGTGGTGTGTGTGTGGTATGTGTGTCATATTTGAATGTGAGCTTTTTACGAGGCACTGTAAAGTTCAACTGATAATGAATTTGCCAAAGGAAACAAGTGAATATATTTTGTTAATGGGGCAGAATAAACAAAGCCACTTTGTTATCTGAGATGTACAGTTCCACAGACATTCTATAAATGTCCAATGCCGGTGTGTGTCTTTTCTAAGTTTCTGTATGTGTTTGTGTGCAGGTGTATGAGTTTGTATCAATAGCTGGGTCATTCCTTTGAAACAATATTGTATTGTAGCCAATATCTAGCTATATTTGTTTGTGATTTTTTTTTATCTTGGTATTTGCGTGTGTATGTGTAGTGTGTGTGGTGTGTGTGTGTTATTGTGTGTGTGGTGTGTGTGTGTGAGGGGAGAGAGAGAGAGAGTGAGAAGAGAGAGAGAGAAGAGCAGAGAAGAGAGAGAAGAGAGAGAGAGAGAGAGAGAGAGAGAGAGAGGAGAAATCCTTGCGAAAAATATTCTAGCTTTTTGGGGAAAACATTTTGAAAACTTGTTCCCAAATTCCACAGTCTTAGATTATATAATATATAGAGACTTATAGTATAATTTTATAAATAATAATAATAATAATACTGTTATTTATAATTAAAACCCTAACCTAATATATACACACATCTGCGGGATCCCTCGTTCACACACCAACATACAGGTAAAACATAATAATAATAATAATAATAATGAATAATAATAATAAATAATAAATCAATATATTAATAATATAATAACAAATTAACAATAATAATAATAATAATAATAATAATAATAATAATAATAAACTTTCACGCCTTGCCCATACACTATACTTCTCAAACTTTTAATCCTACATTCATACTTTTGCCTGTACTCCGTATCTCAATTCCATCGTAACTTTACTTCCTATTCCTCCACAAACTCGGCAATCCAGTAACTAACTATAAATATTTACAAAATAGGACACGACCTGGCACAAACCAGTGGTAACTTAATCATAAAATAGTAACGTAACACTTCAATAACACAATTCCTTAACTCAACCCTATAGCCGTCTCCAATAATCATAAAATAGTAACGTAACACTGCAATATTACTATCGAGGATTCACTGTAACTCTCTTTTTCAATCGCCTATTAACCCGTTCTCCAATAATTCATGAAGAGAGTAATAAAAACTGTAACACTTTCACATATTACACAATTCCTTAACTCAACCCTATAACCGTTTCCAATAATCATAAAATAGTAACGTAATCTACGGCTCTGTCTTTTAGCATTTCCTTTCACTCCTCAATCCTGATTTTAACGTTAGTTCCTGCTTTAATTCGCATAATTATTTGCGATAATTACTGCGACCGCGTTTTTGTGCTATCAATAAACACATATGATTTGAAGCAAAAATTATGGTCACACAATGCCTAAAAATCCGTGCCAAAATTATAGTATTTTAATAAATTATACACATAGAAGAGAAAGCTATTCACGACTTATCTCATTCAAAGAGTTCTTTGAGGTGGTATTATAATATTATGTCATTAGTATTCATATTAATAATCTTTTATTACTTACTCAACTTAAACTCAAATCCAGGTAGATTTCACGACAATTAACTATCGAAAATCAACTTTTCAGTGTGACTTTATTACTTTTAATTTGAGATCACTCTAATTACAGACAATTTCCATATAGTTTTACATCACACACCCAGTTTCTATAATTTCCACTATCCTTGATAAACGAGAATGAGCATTTCTAGGTCTTGCGTCGCGTCCTTACTTAGTTTTGGTATATAATATCGATATCACTCACCTCGAGGTCCATAACATTTAGTTCATAAAATATTTTTTAATTTATCAGCTGAATTTTAGTTCTGTATTAGTGATCTACAGTAATATAATAATTAAATAAGAACTATAAAATTCGAGAATTTTATCTATGGAATAGATAAATAATTAGAGTAAGACATTATACATCACACACTCAATGATAATGTTATGATAATGAATAATGGATAATGATTCAACAACCATGACACATATAAAATATAGATATAATGATATAATAATATACCATAGAAAAATAAATTAATTAATGCTAATATATGTTGATATAAATAGTAAATTAATAACTATGATAATATATATTTAATTTCTAAAATTCTTTCAATATATATTATAAAAAGTAAATATATAATAATAATATAATAATATATAAATATATAAATCACTATTAAATTGCTAAATATATGTTGTGATATAAATAGTCCAAAAGGGAACTATGAGAATTTTATTATTATTATTAAAAATATATGAAATATTTCAATTTGAATCATCTGAATATCTTAATATATATTAACACACCATTATATTATATAATATATTAATATATATATAATATATATTATATAATATAATATACAGTATATATAATATATATATAACTATATAATATATATATATATAATATATAAATATATATATAATATATAATATATATATTATATATATATATTATATATATATTATATATATATATATATATATAATTATAATATATATATAATATATATTATATATATAAGAAAGAATTTTTTTCTATTATTTTGACTTTCTTCCCAATTTATTTTCATTTTTATATCAGATTTAGAAGGGTTTTTTAGGCCAGATCTGAGTTTTGGAGTATGATTCTTCATAATAAAGTTAAAAATAATTTGTCTTAAATGATTTTTTTTATAAAAAAAATCGGAAATGAACATTTTCTATTTTTCTAATTTTGATCGATTTTAAATTTATTGAATATTTGTAAATAAATTAAGTGGAGTTCTATCTCAAGGTATTTTTTTTCAATCAAATACTGGAAAAAAAAAAAATAAAAATAAAAAAAAAAAACGTAAAAACCGATTTTTTTCCAATGTTTAGTACGTTTTAAAAAAATAACAATTTTCAATTGAAAACCGGTCTCATATCTCTCATCTCTTCTCTCTCTCTCTCTCCTATTACTATATACATACATATCTATCATATTAATATATTAGTATTATACTATATCTCTAAAGGCACATAACTTTAGCATATCACTAGAGCTAAATATCCTATCTCTCTATCATATGAACATACCTATAAGATATATACGTATATATATTAATATATATATATTCACATATATATTCACTTATTACTATACTATAACTATTCATATATATTCAATATTGATATTGCATCACTAATATATATCTATATATACTATATATATATATAACTCTATATTATATATATTATACTATATATATTATATATACTATATATATATTACATATATATATATATATATCTTAATCACTATATATATATATATATAATACTATATATGTTCTTTCCCGTTAAAGGCTTATCATGGTGTTGATGCAATATTTAATTATTTTATTAAACTATCGCATTATTTTTAAAGCAGCTCTACATATTTGGTGGATATCAGCGTAAAAGCTTTTTTTAAACGCAGATGTAAAATAAAAGAAAATGAACACACAAAAATTATACTACATATCGTACTACGTTTTATGATTTTCAACAACTAACGCACACCCTAGTAGTACGGCGCGGCATAGACTCATCCAGGAGTCCGGGGTTTCCTCGGCCCTCTAGGTGGACGACGGGGAGACCTTGCTCTCGTTCCCCCTCTGTACCACCATCGCTCGATGCCCCCCTTCTATGGGAATATAACGTTCATTTTTTAGGGGTCGAGCCATATTGGCGACTGAGGGGCGAACGAAGTAACCCCATCGTTCATCCTCCTATGCAGTCCGGAGACCCCGACTCTGATATCTTGCGGCTACTCTAGGGTGTTGCGTTAGTTTTAAAATCAAAAAACGACTCTACGCATATTAGGCTGATAATATATAATTTTTTTACACTAATGGTAATAAGCTTTATACGCTGATTCCCAAATATGTAAGTTCGTTAAAAAAATCGATAGTTTAATAAAATAATCGATATGTCGATGTGGGGGCTTTAACGGAAAAGAACCTATACTATATCACTATTATCATCTATTATACTCTCTTATATATATATATATATAATTACTATATATATACACTTATATATATATACTATATTATACTATATATTATACTTCATATCTCTATACTCATTCACTACTACTAAATATCCCTATCCCTTTCTTCCCTACATAACACGTGGGGGGTAGGGTGCTC
>JABUQX010096087.1:35000-42500 GCA_015478945.1 Trachelipus rathkii | reverse complement strand
AAAAAAGTTATATTCTAATAAACAAACACTATTTCATAAAAAGAATAATATAATAACATGTAAAATAAAAAACATAGATAATTATATATTAAAATCAATGCATCTTATAATCCCTAGAAAATAGTCAATGTTCACAAAACATTTTCTGTAATATTTTCTGTATTTAACTTTCTATAAGTAAAGAAGCTCTAGCTTTTATATATTTGGGCAATCTTATTGAACATGTTCTTGGTTTACTGTAATATTCTTCCCATAATTTAAATCTTATGTCTTGCGTTCAAATCACTAAAACTTTCCTACCAACTACAATGGTTCATATACATCGCAGTTTCCATCTTCCTTAATGTTATCGCTAACGATTTCGTTCCTCTTCCACATTTTTCATTTAGTTATTTTCAGTTAACTTACGCCAGCAAGCATATCTAGTAATTAGAATGATCTAGCTATAGAGTATGAAAAAATTTGGTAACACCACACAACCTCTTTGGACATCTCCCTAAATACACCGATATTCTGGTTCATCAAATTCAATTTTAATAGCTATCGTCTGTTACCAAAAGAGGTTTCTAAAACCTCTCAAACCATCCCTATCTGTTTCCATACTCTGATATCTTCAACAAGTCCTCTTTTCACGTTTTACAGTAAAAAAAAACAGAGGTAATCTCTCTCTCTCTCTCTCTCTCTCTCTCTCTCTCTCTCTCTCTCTCTCTCTCTCTCTCTCTCTCTCTCTCTCTCTCTCTCTCCTCTCTCTCTCTCTCCTCTCTCTTCTCTCTCTCTCTCTATATATATAATATATATTATATAATATATATATATATAATATATATATATATATCATATATATATATATAATATATATAATATATAAATATATATAAAATTATATATATATTAATATATATATATATATATATATATATATATTATATATATATATATATATATATATTTAATTTATATATATAACAATATATATATATATTATATTATATATTAAATTAATATTATATAATAATATATATTAAATATAAATATATATATTATATAATATATAATATATATATTATATATATAATATTATAAATTTAATATATAAATATAATATTATATATATATATATATATATATATATCTAATATATAATATACTATAATATATATATATCATAGCTTGAAAAACAAAAGATCGTAAGAAACAATTTCTTATTTAGCATATTGCGTTGATCCTACGGACAAATTGGTAGAAATAATTAACTAGGTTAGGCTTAGATAAACGTTAGTCTAAGTTTGTTATAGTTTAGATTAAATTAAGTTAGGATATGTTAAGTTTAGATTTTGGTTCTGAATAAATGCTTTTTTTACGACAGTTTTACGTCTAATATCTTTATATTTACTTTTGGTCAAATATCCGTTCGTTCAAAAATATATATATATATATATATATATATATATATATATATATATATATATATATATATATATATATATATATAATATATATATATAATATATATAATATATATATATATATTTTATAATATTTAATATATATATATATATATATATATAATATATATATATTATATATATATATAATAATATATATATCATATAATATATATAAATTATATATATATATTATATTACTATATATTATATATTACTATTATTATTATATAAATATATATAATATATATATATATTGTCACAAGATGGGACAGATGTCAATAAATAACGTGACAATTCCCGGTATTCTTTTATTCAAAACACAAAATAAAATTAATCAAATTGTCTAGGGTATGATTTCACAACGTAACCTTTCACTTCAGACACGAAGTACGGTGAATAATCACAAGGTCTTCAGAATTCCAAAATACTTCCAAGTCACAGATAGACTTCACAGTCTATCAGTAGTCCTTTCCCTTAGAAGGTAAATCCTTTACAATATGTATTAGTTTCTGAATCCAATAGGAAGTCGCTCTCAATGTCGTATAATAACTTCTCAGTACAAATATGACTTTCTTTCCAATAACTTCCTTCAAGTCCCTCTCTAGTTACTATCCAATCCTTTCTATAGTATTTCACTCTGAGTACTCACAAGACTTTACGTAATCTCTTCTCAAGAACAATATTCCTTAATTGTCTTCTAAACGATCCAATAATAATCTAGCCTGTATTCTTTCTTGGACATCACTAACATAAGCAAGACTTTCTGAATCAGGTCCCTTCAAATTATATCGTAAAAACAAAGAGATAAGTCTCCAACATGCTGACTGTACTTCAATTAACTGATAGAATCCACACGTTGAATCGTATTCCAATGATAGAACCAAAGGTAGACCTTTTAAAGTTTAAAAATAATTAATTATCTTTTATTTATTTAATTTCACCGTATCTACGATATCAGGTGTGAAGTCACCTTGTAGGACTTTCTTCCACACCGAGACAATTTTTATTTTCCAAAATAAAATTCTTTTTTAAAATATTTTCAATAAAAATTTTAACCAAATTTTCAAATAAAAATCTTATTTGCATTAAACAATTTCCTAAAGTAAATTTTTATTTGCATTAAACAATTAAAATTTATCCGACGAGGTTCTGCCGGAGCTCAGAATCCACTTTCCATAGTCGCCTAATAGCATAAACACCCGCACCGCCATTAAAGAACTGGGCTTTTCTTTAACAAAATACTGAGCTTTCACATCCAATCACTCGTCCAGGTAATCCTCAAATCTTCAGTGGGGAGTGTTTTTCTGAATCAGTGTTGTTTCCTTCAAAGTTGGTTACATGCCTCCATTGAAAATTGATCTTGTGTCATCGTGCAACTTTTCTTACATTCTCATCTCTTTTCCTTTTAACTCTCTGGCACGAGAAGTTTGACTATTATTTCCTTTTTAACTTTCCAAAGATTTAGATTCTTTTCCTTTTTAGACTCATCTAAGACTTGCTCTTTAGGCTCGCTTCATAAGATTCATGCCTTGACTTCGCTAGAAATATCAACCATCGAATCTTCAACCGATGCATCTATCATTTCAGGCTTCTTCACTGATTCACTACAAATCGCAACTTCCTTCAATAAATTAGCATTCGAACTTGTAGAATGTGCAGGACTGAGATTTTGAATCTTCTTCAAAATTATTTCTACGATAGCAGAAATATCATTTCGACTCAAAGAGTCTTCTCTTTTCACATCACTGCCTCCAATTAACTCTTCACATAAGCATTGATAACGAAGTTTCTCCTTTCCTAATTCCTTTATAACAGATCTGAGATGCTGAACTTCGTTTTCCGCTGAAGTAAGTTTCTCTCTCATAATCTGTTGAATGGAGACGAACTCAGATTCACATTTTCGTTTTTCAGAGTTGCGGTTGTTTCCATACTTTGATATGGCAACAGTAGCCATCCTTGAACTTTCATTTAGTGTCTTCGCTTCTCTTTCTTCTCTAGCAGCTTCTCTTTGTCTCTCTGCTCTTGCATCTTCCCTTTCTGCTGCTCCTCTCTGTCTCTCTGCAGCTTCTCTGGCAGCTTCTCTTTCAGCAGCTTGTCTGGTTGCTTCTCTCTCTGCCGCTTCTTTAGCAGCTTCTCTTTCAGCAGCTTGTCTGATAGCTTCTCTCTCTGCCGCTTCTTTTTCTGCTTCTCTTTGTCTCTCTGCTGCTTCTCTTTCGGCTTCTCTCTCTATCAGCCTTTCTCTCACTTCTGTAGGTAATTGTACTTCTAGCAAATATTCGATAAATTCTACAGCTTCTTTTCCGAATATTTCTAGATTATCGCAACACTGCATAAGAGTTTCGAGTTTAGTCATTTTATCTGATAGTTGCTCGCGTTGTTCCATTTCTAATTTAATAACAAATACTTGTTTCCAAAGTCCTTTACAATGGCTTACTATCACAACGGTAAGTTTACAAAAGCCTCAAATTAAAGTTTTCGTTAAATTTCACTTATAATTCCGGACAGAGCCTCCAATTTATTGTCACAAGATGGGACAGATGTCAATAAATAACGTGACAATTCCCGGTATTCTTTTATTCAAAACACAAAATAAAATTAATCAAATTGTCTAGGGTATGATTTCACAACGTAACCTTTCACTTCAGACACGAAGTACGGTGAATAATCACAAGGTCTTCAGAATTCCAAAATACTTCCAAGTCACAGATAGACTTCACAGTCTATCAGTAGTCCTTTCCCTTAGAAGGTAAATCCTTTACAATATGTATTAGTTTCTGAATCCAATAGGAAGTCGCTCTCAATTTCGTATAATAACTTCTCAGTACAAATATGACTTTCTTTCCAATAACTTCCTTCAAGTCCCTCTCTAGTTACTATCCAATCCTTTCTATAGTATTTCACTCTGAGTACTCACAAGACTTTACGTAATCTCTTCTCAAGAACAATATTCCTTAATTGTCTTCTAAACGATCCAATAATAATCTAGCCTGTATTCTTCTTGAGACTCACTAACGTAGCAGAACTTTCTTGAATCAGGTCTCTTCAATTATATCGTAAAACAAGAGATAAGTCTCCAATGATGATGTACTCAATTACTGATAGAATCCACACGTTGAATCGTATTCCAATGATAGAACCAAAGGTAGAACCCCAGAGAGAACCAGGTAATAATTAATTATCTTCTATTTATGATCTTTCACCGTATCTACGATATCAGGTGTGAAGTCACCTTGTAGGACTTTCTTCCCACGAGACAATTTTATTTTCCAAAAATAAAATTCTTCTTAAAATATTTTCAAAATAAAAAAATGAACCAAAAATATCATCAAATAAACGTATCCTTAAATTAATACAGTTCGTAAAATAAATGTTTTCTGGTCCAAACATAAATAAAATAAATTTATCCGACGAGTTCTGCGGAGCTCAGAATCTCACTTTCCATTATGCCATATAGCAATAACCAGATATAAAGTATATATATAATATAACTAATAATATAATTATAATATATATATATAATATAATATATATATATAAAATATTATAAATAATATAATAATATATAAAAATCATAAAGAACAATAATATATATAATATATATAATATAATATAATATATATATAATATAATATATATATAATATGATATATAATATATATATAAAGAATATAAATATATATATATAAATATATATATATATATATATAAATATATATATTTATAATATATATATATAATTATATATATAGGCCATTGATATATATATTATATATATATAGTATATTTAATATAATATATATATAATAGATTAATAATTATATATATATATATATAAATATATATATAAAATATATATAATACAAAAATATATATAATATATATATATTATTATATATATATAAATATAATATATAAAAAATATAATTATATATAATAAATATATATATATAATATATATATATATATATATATATATATATATTATAATATATATATGGGATCCTTCAGATTAGGAGATACCTGTATCTAAAAAACTACTATAGCTACAAAAAAATGAATACATTTTTGAGTTAAGCGAACATTTTATTGCCGGAAAAGGAAAAAATATTTTTATATAATTATTAATACTACATGCGCTTAAAATAATTTGAGTTATTTATTAGTTAAAAATAAAGCTCTTGACTGTGCTGAATAACATCTTAGACCTGCATATGTGTACTTCTCCTGGCAGCGAGACAGCGAGACAGCGAGAAAATTTAATTTTTACTTTTTACTTGTGAATGGAAAATTTCGTTTTATATTCGTTCTCGGTAGTTTTCTTTATATATAAATAAATATTAGGTTAGTTTAGGTTAGGTTTAGGTTTACTTAGGATTAGGTTAGCTTAAGTTAGGTTAGGTAGTAGCGGTTAGGTTAAGTTAGGTAGAGTTAGGTTATTGGTAGGGTTGTTAGGTTAGCGTTAGGTTTAGGTTAGCGTTACGTTTATGATTAAGTTATTATTAACTTATTATACTTAGGTTTCTTTAATTTGACCACTCTCCTTCAAATGAATATTTGTAGTGTGCTCACTGTTCACAGAATTTAATAAAAGTTAACGAGTTAATTAAAACTAATTAAAGTGTAATACAATTCTTTCTTAACTTGCCAATTTCCACTCATCTGTTAAGTAAATATTTGTATAATTAGGCTTAATAGATATCTCCATTTGTTGTATTCAATTTATCATTCACTTATCTCAATCTAGCTCTAATTAACATGGATACATAAAAAAAACTTATTTAAATTGATCCTCTTTCACATATTACCTTTCCTCCATTGAACAACTTTTCACCCATTCCAATCACTCTTATTATATTCGTTTAACCAAAAAACTGCTATCACAAAACTTGCCCCCACTAATATTGTCGTAAACACTATATTCATGTTTATTAATTTATAATGTAATATAACTTTTTTGATTGAAACTCTCCACATTTTTCCTTCCTCTTAACTTGCATTTCCGGCATTGACCGACATGTTAGCGGATTTCAAACAATGGATTCCACCGCTCTCTTTCATATAGCCACATCGTAGTTCAACATTAGATACCAGAGTAGTCTCCTAATCTGAACGCGTCCGCACTACAATATATATACTCAATACTATACCTATGATTACCACACACTCATATATACCCCTACCCCGCTATCATACTCACTATAATATATACATAGCCTACACCCTACCCCCTACTTCACTTAACTATACAATATAGAATACCTATATCTCAATATATACTAAATAATATACTCTTACTATAAAAAGTGCAAGAAAGTAATGAATTATATGAAATATAATATAATACACTAATATAATAATATATTTGGGTAACTAACAAATACCCACTGAATTTACATAATCACATTATATTAAATTAACTCGAACCTATTCTATTTGTTCATATGTAATTGCATCCTTCCAGTACCCTCGAACATGAAGTCACATATGATAGCTCAGATACACTGCTCGATGTAAATCAATTAATTGGATATCAATCCAAAGTACATCATACATGACTTTGGATACACTTCTTGGTCCATACAAATAAAATATATATAATAAATCATAATAAATATAATAATAATCATATGCTAAAATATTATAAATATAAAATAGACCCAACAACTACAACGGATATAAATATAAATAGATAAAAATAATAAAGTAATAAATAATAAAAAATAACACAACCAATAAACTAAACGTATATCATTAACTAATAAAACAGAAGCCAACAATTATTTATTAAACAAAAAAAATACCTATAAATATAGATAACAAAGGCCATATAAGAATAAAACTATAGATATAATAGCCGCCAAGTATAATATCAAATAAAAACAAAAAAATAATGATAATAAAAATATAATTTTCAATGAAATATAATAATATAAAATAAATATAATATATTATAACAATATATTAAAAATAAATTTACGGTGATAAATAAATATATATATAATAATTATAGTTAATACTTATAAATAATAAATATATAGTATATAAATAATAT
>JABUQX010096087.1:27500-30000 GCA_015478945.1 Trachelipus rathkii | reverse complement strand
CAAAATAAACCCCACCATGTCTATTTATTCCCACGCCAACTGCATTATAAGCCAACACATATCCACCGCCTAAATCTCTGCCACTTTCCTCTCCCTCCACTCTCATCTCCGACATCCCCATTACATCTATCCGCCTCTTCTTCATCATCTTCACAATTTCCTCCTCCTTTCCTCTAGACGTACCCACATTTTTTGTGACCAAATTAATCTTTTTAAAAGTGTAATCTGTCAGCGCTTTCCTTTTTCGTTCCCAAAGTCTTCATCCATGAGTTCTAAGTGGTTCCGAGGCTGTTTCTATGCTAGTGCAAGGATTTTCTTTCGGACAGTAGCTTACTAGGCCTATCCTTCCCGGGCCATTAATCCATTAGCCGAACAAGTCCAACGGACCTAATTCTTAGCCCAGAGTGCTCGACAGGGACATGGAGTGGGACTTCTGCACCCTATATATATATATATATATATATATATATATATATAATATATATATATATATAATATATATATAGTTATATAAATATAATATTATATATATATATTATATTATATATTATTGAAATAATATATATTATAATATAAAATATATATATAATATATATATATATATATAATATATATAGAATTATAATGATATATATATAAATATATAAATATATATATATAAATAATGATTATATATATTAAATATATATTACATATATATATGTTATATAATATATATATAATATAATATTATATATAAATAATATATATATATATATATATAATATATATATATATATATATATATATCATATATATAATATATATATATATAATATAGAATAATTAATATAATATATATATATACATTACATATTATATTATAATATATATATATATAATACATATATATACATAATATATTATTAATATATAATAATATAAATAATATATATATATAGCAACTATATTCATATAATTATATATATATATATATATTCTATATTATATAATATATATATATATTAATAAATCACTTATACTAATATATATTATGGTGATATAATGATTTTCTAAGTTACAGATATTATAATTAATATTGAATAATTATCATTCTCAAAAAAACGCGTCGTGATGAAAATAAAAAATAATAAATAAGTAAATATAAATAAATTTTTATGCAGAAATCATGCGTAATAAAAGAAAATTATTGAAATTTTAAACAATTATATTACTCTTGTCAAAACTATAAGAGTCAAAATTTATTAAATTATGTATATTATAAAATATAGAAATATGTATATAAATTAATAATATAATATGATAATTATAAATAAATAATATAAATATATGTATAAATATAAATATATATATAATATATATAATATAATATATATGATAATTAATATAATAAATATATAATATAAAGTTAATTGTTTCAAATTTAATAATATCTTTAATATGTAGTAAAATAATATTTACATAATAACGAAACAGAGACAATAGATAATATATACCGTATCAAGTATGTGTTTTTCAAAAGGATCTTTCATACCGAATAAGTGGATAATATATTATTAAATAAATTATGTATTTTTCTCCTCTATCAAATATGGATTCTTTTTTTTAGGTTTTTAAACCCATATGAAATAATCATGAAAAATTTAAAAGTTATCACCCTAAGTTATAATTGTTAAATGAATAAGGAGAAGGATTTAAAGTTTGACGAAGTGTAATTAAGCTTATAAAACTTTGTTAAACCTAACGTAACTTATAAATACCCTATACTTATCTCAATTATATATTACTTTAACTTATACTATATTTAACTTATCTTGACTTTAATATACTTAAAGCAAAAACTATCTTATATTATTATATTACATTGGTTAGACCAAATTTTTAAAGAAAATCACATTGGCATATTGGTAATATTGATGTTAAAAAGTAAATAAATTATTTTTTAGATCTTCTCACATTCTGACATTACTCATTTTATCGAATCGTATTAGAAAGTGTTAAAAATTGAAAATATTCACTCCTTATTGATATCATTGAAACCAGTGATTACATAACATCTAGGTGTTGCATTTGAGGTAGTGATGATTGGATTTGGTTTTTATTGGAGCCGGTATGGGATAAAATTTTGGGGAAAGTTAAAATTTCGTTTCGATAGGATATGATAGTATGATCTATAGGTACTTGCGCGAGCTTCGTTTAGGCTGTCTTGGTGTGCTACCTCAGTGAATTGGCTGTTGAGGTTATAAGTGGAAGTGGGAGGGTCAGAATTTACCTTGTAGTTGTGGAATTACAAAAGCTGTGTGCGTATTTGTTTTAGACATGGTTTTTTTACAAAGGTATTAGGAAAAATGGGTTGGATTTAATGAGACTCATGTTCTAATGGATCATTCCAGAAAAAGAAAAGGTGCAACCATATAGAGTTGTAAGGTAGTTATTCATGCCAGTAGAAGTCTAGTTAAAATAAATAGTGTACTTAACCGAAAAACAAGGACATGGAACC
>JABUQX010096087.1:0-25000 GCA_015478945.1 Trachelipus rathkii | reverse complement strand
TTATATATTATATATTTCTCTTTTGTTCAAAATATGTATGTTTATTTATTTGTTCAAAACTAAAAAAGATTCTTATACTTTTTTTTTTCTATAGGTAACTTAATTAATTAAGTTATTATCCTTTAGAAAGAATCATGTCAACTAAACCCAGAAATTCTTAAAACACCGTTCAATTGTACTTGAATATTTTATTTCTCTCGAAGATTAAATGTACTTACATTTGTCTATATTATGAAATAGTTAACACAGTTAATGGGAAACAGTCAGTTTGAATCATGATTTAAAGAGTTTACCAAAACCACTAGTTACTCATGGAGATCACAATACATCTACTGTGGATTCCTTTAAATTTAAATTGCGACAATTTAAAACCGCTCTCATCAAAACATTGCTGCATTATTGTGTATTAAAAAGAAAGTGAAGAAAAAGCTGTTCAGGATGGAACCTTTATTTTTGAAAATCTCCACTAAAGTGAGATACTTCTTTCAATGGTTTAAAAACCTTGTTCTGGTCTATGTCAAATGAAAAAATCTAAAACTATAATTGATTATAATGGTTGTTAAAGATAGTGACCCATTAGGATTTTTTGCAAGAGCACTATTTAAAGCACTATGTGGAAACATGACTTCGAAACTGGAAGTTCCTTTAGACCGGGAAAATATTCGAAAAACAGTTCTAGAAGAGGCGGGTTAAGCAAAAAAATAAAACTTAAAAATTGCTTAAAGGGACGCCTTCTTCGCAGTTTAAAAAAAATATTGGAATGCTTCACAAGGGCAAAAAGCCCAACCTTATTTTGCTATTAATATTAGATTTGTGGGCGTAGATAAAAACAATATTAATAATACGTTAGCAGTAAGAAATACCAAATCGTCCAACATTTCAGCTAATATATCCGAGAACTTATTATTGACGTTTTAAAAGAAACGAAATAATAAGAGGCAGATTAATTCTTAGCTTTAGTTACGGATAGCGCATCAAACATGGTCAGTACATTTGAAAAATTAAGGGAGGATCCAATATTTCTGGCTTGGGAGCGGTCCCCGTTTATCAGCCCATACTAAAAATGGACATTTTAAATATGGGATATTTCAGCCGATTTTGACTTAATAAACACCCAAAATGTAGCTTTTTTTGCCCTCTAAAACGCTGTGTTTCTGGTGTGTTTTCTGTGACTGTAGCTCCATTCTTCAGAATTTTCAAAATTTTCAAAATCCATGTTTTGAGCAATTTTCATATCAACTTTCAGAATTTTTGGGGAAAATGACTTTCAAACTTGAAATATGCATTATATTGTCCATTACCTACCAATATTCAGGTAGAACATTTTCGATTTTGTGAGTTCTGGTGCTCAGCGTGTCGCAATTTTCCAAACAGTTTTATTTTTAATTTTGAAAAGGGAAAAATTTAAATATTTTTTTTCTACTCATCCGAGATTCAACATCAAATTTTCAGGGCGGTGTACACATCGGCGAGATACATCTCTTTTTACTTAAATAATATATTTATGTATACTCAAATAGAAAATTTTAAAAAACCATTGTGGTCAAAAAATTTTTTGGTTTTTTAAATTTATTCCAAGATCAAATCCAAACCTATTGCATATACAAAGAAATTTTCTACAAAGCTACATTTTGGTGTTTATATAGTCAAAATCGGCTGAAAATTCCGAATTTTATGTCCCATTTTTACAGAGTGGGGCTGAAAACTGGATCAGCCCGCAGCCAAACAGAGGTGAACGCTTCCCTAAAAAGGACAATGAGGATGAGGACAGGAAGTCTGTTTAAATTGATACCTCTCGCATTTCTATTGAATGTCGAACGAAACGAGGAAGTAATAGTTGGTTTCAGAAGAACTTGAAAAAACTATGATAAGACCTCTGGTCCGATGACACTTAACATTTCACACATGACGCGTGTGGAGATATCATACTTTATGTTAGCAGCGCGTGATTTTCTCCGCAATACTCATGCAGTAAATCTTATAAGCAAGGCGAAACAAGCAGCAAAAGCAACGCGAATCCCAATATTAATGGAAGTTCTAAAGCGTCAAGCTTGAAAAAGTTTCAATCCTAGATCAAGAGACAAGATGGAGAAGTACATGTCTTATTACTCGAAAGGCTTTTGCAACTAAAAGAGAACTTTCTATCTCCGATAGTTAGTGGGAACAAATCGAAACACTCAAAGAATCATTAAAACACCCATACTTTGCAACAAAAAATATTCAATCAGAAGTCTTGACTGCAGAAATTTTTTTTTATATAGAGAATGGATTTTATCAAATGACATAAATTCAATAGAAAGAAAGGAAAGAATGTTAACTGAAAACAAAATATTTTTGTCGGCCATCTTTGTTGGTCCACAGTTCAGTGTCTTCCTCAGAACTTGAAGATTCTGATCATTAAAAGCTATGCAATGTGGTTTTTGTGAAACTAGGACTTTAAGATGAATAATATTATCGAGAAATCTGGGTCGGAGTCAGATAGTCAGCAGTTTCAGGAATCTCCCTTGTGGTATCTTGTGCAGGATGAAGAGAGTATGGTAAAATCTTGGGACCAATTGGAGCATTGCAGAAGAAAAGCGACTGAAAAGAAAGACCAATCTACCAGTAAAAAGACCTTTAACCTAAAAATCTTGCTAGGAAATATACAAATTTAGAATCCACAAGCATTAGAAATGAAATAATAAAAAATCAACCCGGAAATCAAAATTAACAGTTAATTAAAGAGGATTTCTCTACTATCCATAAAATTTTCCAAGATATGGCTTACACAATTACAGCTTTTCCTCCTAGTCAAATGAATGTTGAGAGCAGCTTATTTTTCTGCTTTTAAAAAATAATAAAATTGGATCTTAGGAGATCGCTGAAAGAGGATTTTATTGAAGATTTTATTTTTTTAAGAAAATTGTTGGATTAAATTTATGGTACATATGGCATAGGCAGTTTCCAAAAAAAAGAAATATTATTTTAAAAAATTTAGAAAGAAAGTGAAATTATATTTTTTTTAAATAAAAAATGGTTTTTAAATAAAAATGTATATTATATACGTTCAGGCAGCTCATAGTTTCAAAGAAAGGAGAGAAATATTTTATACTCTCCATATGGTGAAAAGTAAATTTCTATATTTTTTCGTTATAAAAAAAAACCAATAAAAAAAATCTTTTTAGAGTAAAAGTAATGTATACGTAAATGTACAGGCAGTTCATCGTTCGAAGATGAATTGTATTTAAAAATTTAGGAAGAAAGTAGAATTATTCTTTTTCTGACTATTTCTTAAAATTCCTTGTTGTTTACTATAAAAATAGTTTCTAAGATTTTAATCTAAATTAATAAAGGATGTCATTAACAAACATTCAATCTTCACTTCATACCATAAAAATTTGTAACAGAGAATTAATGATTTCATATTTGTAAAAGGAAAAGGAATTAATAAGTAGAGATCCGAAGCCGGAGCCGGAACCGGATATTTAAAATAATTTTGGAACCGGAGCCGGGAGCCGGAGCCGTGGAGCCGAAGCCGCGAGTCGGGAAGCCGAGCAATTTTAAACTCGCTGGAGGCGCGCAGCCGCGGTTAATTTTTAAAAAATGTTGGAGCCGGAGCGCGCGCCCCAATTTCGGAGCCGGAGTCGGCCCAGCCGGGGTAATTTTGAAAATGATGGAGCCGGAGATGGGAGTCGGAAGCCTGAAAAAAGACTTTCCAGAAAGTGTGAACCCTGTTAATATATATATATATAATATACTATATATCTATACTCCTCATATATATATACTTAATAATATATATATCTGATAATTACCTACTATAGTATATATATATATAATATATATATATATTATATATATATATTATATATACTATATATATATAATTATGATATATCTACTTCTATATATAATATAAGTATTTTTAAGTATATTAATATAATATATATATATAAATATATTATAAATATATTACTATAATATATTATATAATATATATATTATGTAATGTATATATATTTTTTTAAGCGGATAATATACGGGTATATATATATAGAAATATAATATATATATTATATAATATATATAATATATATATATTTATTAATTAATATAATATATTATATATTATATATAATAATATATATATATACTATACCTAATATATATATATATACATATGTAGATAATATACCTACTTATATATAGTATATATATATATAGTATCTATATATATATACCCCTTATATAGATATATATATATTATATATATAGTATATATATGTCCATACACCTAATAATATATATACTATAACTATACTATTTATAATTATATAGTAGCTACTTATTATATTTATATAGATATATATATACTACCGTTATAGTGTAGTCGTATAATAGTATATGATATATATAAATACTATACTATATATTATATAATATATATATATATATATATATATAATCTACCCCTATGTGACTTATCCCTAATATATTATAGAGTATGGATATATATATATATATTATATATTATATATATATAGCTGTGTGTCTCGCTCGTGGGTGTGTTCAGTTGTATGTGTTTGTATGTATGTTGAATGCAATGGGTATTACCCAACGCTCAGAAAAACAATGACGTTGAAGGAGTACCAAGTTTTGCTTACATGCTCAATTGAAAATCCAGATTTGAAAAGTATTTCAATTTTGTTTGACTAACTTCATTTTCGTTTTGAAAAAAAATGAAAATTTTGAAAAAAAAAAAATTTCGCAAAAAAAAATAGAAAGTTAATAATTCAATTCTCGTCGCAAACAAAGTTTGTTTTTTGAGATTCTTATGTGTGTCCGCTCATTTGGAATAATATTCAAGATTTTGTCTTCGTCCCAAATGCGCCTTCTTTCCTCAAGAGGAATAAGATTATTAAAAACTGAATGTATCATTACTCGTTTGCTGAAACTTTATTCTTACGGGTATATTACTACTACTACTACTACTTACTACTTACTACTACTACTACTTAGACTACTACTACTACTACTACTACTGTTCATATAATTGTTAATTATTATTATTATTATTATTATTATAATTTAATTATTCCCATTATTCATATTCATTATTATTACCTAGTTATTATTATTATTATTTATTATTATAATTTATTATTAATTATTATTATTATTATTATATTATTATTTTATTATTATTATTGATGATTATTAGTTTTTTTTTATTATTATTAACTCATTATTATTATTATATATTATTAATTATTATTATAATTATTATCCTTATTATACTCTCATTATATTTTATTTAATTTTATTATTAATTATTATTATTTAATATTTGTAGAAAACATTATATATATATAAATAATAGTATACTATAATATATAATAAACTAATATACTATATAATATAATATATATATATAAATAAATAGTTTATTCCTATATAATATTCATATATAATATATATATATTATATATATCAATATAATATATATATATACTACCTATATGGTAATATATATTATATATATATATACATATAGTATCTATAAGTAGTATCGTAAAACGGGGCTACCAGCCACCACTATGCTCCCTTCAACGGCTCGCCCCTGTAAATATTGTCTCCCCGCCGTCAGGACGCTTCGCCTCCCGGTTTTACAGACTACTTGTAAAGGTTTGGTACAGAGTAATGGAATGTGAAAATTGACTTATAATAAAAATTTCTTAAACAAATATGGAAATATTGTGTTCATTACACAAACACGAAACTAACGAAAATTGTAAATCGTGTAATTTTTTAAAAAATTATATTGAAATATATAATAATAATTATTATTATGAAGCTTCTCATTCGCAATATACGCAAAATAATAATAAACCATTAAAATATTCACCAAGAATATATTTAGAGAAAGTTATTGATAAATATTACAAAAACAATAAAGATATAAAAAATAATTATGATAAATTATTAAATCTCAACGATGAATTAGAAGAGACATTTCAACAGGAGATAAGGAATTTCAAAAGAAAAAAAATTCAGTTAATGTCATTTTAAAATTATAATTACTTAACAATTATGTTGGTTGTCAAATTAAATATATCGATTTTTCAGAAAGTTTCTCCCCCAAGAAGAGAAATTACATTAAATGGTTAATACAGATGAAATGTTTTTTTTTTTTTTTTTTTTTTTCTTTTTTCTCTAAAAAAAAAAAAAAGAAAAAAAACACAGAAAAAAAAATATTTTTTTTTTTTTTTTTTTTCTGGAAGGAGAACTCTATACCAAAAAAGAATTCAAATTCAGGCAAGATATTTTATTTCATGAGCATTATATTATAAAAATTTTACAATATAATTTAAGTTTTATTTTTGATTTTCATTATTAATATTTTACTAAGGATATGTAACCGATCAAGGTTTTAAAATAGAGGTTTTAAAATTTTTTAATATATGTTATATGAGAAACTTTAGAGTGATTCCTGGTTTTTATTTTTCCAAAATCATCTGATTCATCTTATAGTCATTTATTGATTTCATTCATCATCATCTGATCATCATCCATTTATCAAACTACTTAGTCTTGTAGATCCGTCTACTCCCAGCTCAGCTCCCCATTATTCCTTTAATACTCCTATATCCACCTTTAATTAATTTTAAATCCAAAAAGATCTCTTTTAATTTCCTTCGATATGTATTACCTTTGTAGAAGGTTCCATCTAGTCTAAGAGTTCTTTTATTCTTTCGGTGTATACTTCATTAATTTTTGATATGACAAACTTCACAGCGAGTCATATTTATTATAGAAGAAAAAAAATAGTTTATGAAAATGGTAGATTTTGATGATGGGAATCGCCACCGAATATACTTGACAATTTTAATATCGCTTTCATTAAAAAAATTTAATTTGTCATCAGTCAATAGATGTCTACATATTCTTCTTGGAAGAAATACATTAGTATTCTCATCTTCTCCTATACGTAGAATTGCAAACATTGCGAGACCATATTTTGTATTTATTTTTCTAAGTTCAATAATGTTATAAATCACATCTTTATTTAAATCAGATAGTTTTGTAGTGTTCACGTAACCAGTTGAATAGTTCAAAATTTTTAATAGCTCTGATTTGTTTTCCATCTAAATTTATTATAGAGGAAAAAAAGATATTTCCTTTTTTTATGTTTGTTAAAGGGTGAAACGCAGGCCCCTCTCTTGCCGATGCTTACATTAAAAAATAATATATAATTTTATTAAAAATTATATTTATAATCTTATAGTTTATATTCATTCTTCAATATTTTTCAACATCATATCCATCATAATTTTATTAGTCATCTCCTCATCTCCATTTTTCTTTAGCCAATTTTCTCTTTCCCTTCTCCATGTTCTTCCTCTATCTCTCCCATAGGCACCCCTCTATATTTTTCCATCCTTTCAAAATATATCATCTAATCGTCAATTTTCTTATTTCAATAGATTCAATCTCCTAAGTATATTCTTTTTCGGAGATATAGGCTACTCGATTCCTAAATCGTACTCTCTTAGAAACATTTCGCATAAGTACTCCCGCATAGACCTTTTCATGGTGGTATCACTTGCCAGCTTTGAAAATTTCGGATGACTATCTTCCTCGTTAAGACTGAATGTTTCTCCTATTCTATTCAATTCATAAAATCTGTATCACTATATTTATTTATCTAAATCTTTAGATTCATCTCCATTGATAAATAACTTCACTGAAATAAATCGATCTTCATCTAGAGATGCTAATGTAATTGTATCTATAAATCCTTCATATGGCATAACATAACCAGTTTTCTTCGAAGATGGTCCTTTCATTCCTAATACGAACGGAAACTTTCCTGATTCTAATTTTGAATTTGTTTGAAAAATTATTGTTTCGTAAGCACATGTTTCTCTTTTAAAATTATTTATATTTTCACTAAGAGTTGAAATCTGTTTACTAACCGTTTTTAAGACGTTTTCAAAACCATCTTTTAGGTTAACAGAACGTTCATTATGCATAAATACAAAGAGTTGAGATTTTTATTTCTTCAACAAATTTTGTTAATATGGATCACCTTCAGATCTGTAATTCCAGTTAATTGATTTATTCATATCCTTCCTGTCTGGTTCAACATTTTATCAACCTTTACTTCTTGTTTGCTTTCACGGTAAATTATCTGTTTAAATTTTTGTAGTAAACGTTCGTTTTTCTTCTCGAGATTATGGCCGCTTTGCTCAAGTCCTTTTATTAATTTAAGCATTACCTTCCTCATCTAAATATTTAAATCCAATTTCTGACAGTCCTGCGAGGTCTGGAGGTCCTCGAGGTCCTCGACGATCCTGGTGGTCCAGCTTCGTTGTTAAATGGTCCTTCACCAAATTCCATATAAACACTCATTTATTTTTAGGAGAAAAAAGTTCTTGTAGATATTTTGAAGTGAAAAAATTTAATTTCAATACAGTTACTCCGAAAAGAACGAATAAACACAAATGACCGCAAATAACTTCATATATCAGTTTTGCTATTTGAACGTTGAAATATAAAAGACAATATCGCATTGTATATAATTTTCAAAATTCAATGTCGGAGGTTGAACACCTGGAATGAATCGATAATGAATAGCATAAGTTTATTACAGTTCTTAACACCAACATTCCCATGAGTTTCCTGCCACCTTTAATCCTGGAATCCCACAATTTAAGTCAGATTCGTCTTTTTATATAGAATTTTTTGGGCAATGAGAACAGTCTCTCATTTATATAAATTCCTCTAAAGTTTTGAATTTTCAAGCTCATAACATCCTGCCTCCTCATAAGCCCTCAATTGACTCAACGCTTCATCGTATAATTCAACTTTTGCTATGCGTTGAAAAATAAACCCTCGCCAGTTTTTCGACGAGGGTAGGGTTTTAAAAAAAGACCTTTCCATTTGTTTTCTTTTTTTCCATTTGAAGGTTATGCCTTCTAGTTTCGTCTAATTCGCTTTTGAGCTGTCTTTTTTTATCATTTACAGTCTTTTGCTATAGCACTAGCTCCACCAGCAAGAGAACCAATTGCAGTGGCAGCTGCTAATAACGTTGGAAGTGTTATTAAAATCCTCCATTTTTGCCTAAGGCTGTTACTTGTGACTATATGCTTAATTTTAAATAAAATGGTATCCCGTATACCTTTAAAAATTTAGCTTTTTGATGGTTAGAGAAGAGAAGAGATATGTTTCCTTTATCCTTTGGGATTGTGTTCTAAATGATTATAGAAAGATTTTTTATTTAACTGCGTGTTTACTTCTTTACTTGATGTCGGTGTAAGAGGTATAACTTTCATATCGTCCTCCGTACGTCATTCCGCTAATTAAGAAGAAATAAAAGTTATTATATATAAAATTTTATACATATTGAATTTTTTCCTTTTTTAATTATCGTCGATTTTTAAAGGGGGGGTGGGATGCGCTGCCCTGTATCCCACTTCTTCATGATTTACTCGTTGTTAATCGAGAAGGTTGGGGGGCCACAGCGCTACCCCAGCCTTGTGCCATAAATTTAAACGTAATATCGAGAGCGTGGGGGCCACAGCGTATCCGCACCTTCGTAATAAATTATAATTTTTTATATATTTTAATTCGTAAATGCTTCTTTCAACGCCATACCTCGAGGCATGGCGTTGAAATCTATATATATAATTTTATTATTTTAAATTATTTTTAGATCAAAAGCGGTGGTGTTTCGCCTTTCCTTTATTGCTCTAATTTCTATTATTTATTAGAAGTAAATTGAGTTTTCACTCTTCCACACTCTGAGCATGTACCTCTAAGCATACTACTTTTATTTGTCATAACCTTTTGAACATTTTCAGTATTTGCTATTTTTCTACAATGAATACAATAATACCTCATTTATTTAAGAGAAAAAAATTAAAAAGTGATATTCATTTTATTTCCATCAGATTGTAGTTTCACAAGTCGATCTGATAATACTAATGCATAAGCCTTTGTAGGTTTTGAGTACATTTTTCTAAAAAGTTGCTCTTATTTTAATTATCTGTACAACTGAATATTTTTTTATTTGTTCAGATTGTCTACTTACATCAAATACTAGCAATGGATACAAATTTTGATATTCTATTAAACTAATAGAACAATTTTCTTTATTAAGTATATGATTAGAATAATCTGATAGCATTTTATAAGCGGTTGTATAATAATTCTCATTAAAATCAAGTCGAAGATCCATTTCTGGATATCTTTCGCTATTTAACTGAACAAAACCTAAATACAATTTATTCTTTTTCACCCTCATTTTCTCAAATTTGCATATCACCCTTGTTTCTTGGAAAAGCTAAAATTACCTAACATCGAGGTTCTCCGATCCAGGCTGTAACATTTAATCTCCAATCGAATTGTTGATGTCCTTGATTTTACTTCTATAGATTCACACTGTCTATTCAAAAAATTAATATTTAAAGTAACTTTATTTTGAATATCTTTATATTCAGTTTTATTGAATATTCATCTGTAAGTGTTACGTGTGGGATTCTCCATACTATGCTCGATGAAAATAATTTTTAACCATCAGAACTTTATAAGTACCCTCATCCTTTTTTTTATCTGACGAGATTTTAATATAACAATCATTATACATCTATATCTTAACTCCTGTAAGCTGATGTTTTATGTCCATAAGTGACCTTAATCATAATTTTTCACAAAATACCAATATATGACTTAACGGAAATAGCTACACTAAAATTCCCCGATGAGTTCTTAAATAAGTAATTGTGTCTCCATATATCCAGAATTATTAATTTTTGGACATACTTTATCACATTTATCAGGTGACCACATAAAATTCATACCTTCTAAATAATTGAGAGGATATGTTAAAAGTCCTTTCATAGTTGATGCTTGTAAAGGATTTGGATACTCTTCCATACTTTTATTTCCAAGTTGATATTCAACTCTTGAAAATTAAATACATCCGATTCGTTATAATTAAAATTATATATAATTCTTTTCCTGATCCAGTTCCAGTTCCAGGTTGATCTTTTCAAATATTGCATCCATCTTTTTTTAAAGATCCCTCGATATAAATATAACTTCTAGAAGGTAGTAAAAATTCATCCTGATTTTGAACTGATATTCTTATATTACTAGGTGTATTTAAATCAACTGTATAAGGTTCATATTCTTGATATTCAAATCTTTTAATTGAATCATCTATTTCTGATGATTCCTTCCAATTTAAATTATACTCCATTTATTATAGTGTATTATAGAGAGAAAAAAAAGTTTATTTGAATTTTAAATGTAATCGAATTAGTTAATTCTACTTTCCCTTTTCTTTTCCGGGCGGAAAGAACATTTGAACTTTTTTTATGATATTCGATCAGTAACGCCAAATATGCGAATAAATTAACCAGTTGGAATTGTTTAATCGGTCAGAAATATACTCCTACTGTCATAGGTCTCCATTTAATTTTTATAACCCGGAAGGAACATCGGAAAGACCTAAACATATACAAAAATTGGTTTTTGATTCACATGGATAAGAACCTTCTATAATATCACAATTAACCAAGATAGGGAACCTACTGGTGAAAAATATTAACAATGTTTCACCATCTCAATAGTTTTCCAATGCCTTCAACTAGCATCCCCTACTAAAAACCCTTAATAGACTTTCTTAAATGACTTCTCATTGCAAAATATATTAACTAAACATCCTAGCCCTTCCCCTAACATGAATCAATACATTCATAGTTAGTGGTTTGCCTCAAAATTACCTTGCATGCCTTAACTGACCCATGACCTTATTTTAACAAGCTGCTCCCGAATGTATTCATTTATAGCTCTGAATTAATGAGCACCTATTGGACGTACTTTTTCAAAAATTTTACCGTTATATTCATATGCAAATTTATTATTTGATTCATCAATATTTGGTACTGAATTATACGTATTTATATTTAATAACGCTATGTCATGTGTTTAACCCTTTTTTCTAAGTTTTGATAAAGAAGCCGGTAAAAATTTATATTTGATAATTCAGATGTATTAACTAAGAATAACCAAATGCTCAATTTAATTTATAGGAGAAGGTAAAAGTTATTTAAAGATTTTATTATATATTTATCAAAGATACCTAATCTTACCAGTTCATCATTAATAGCTTGTGGCTCATTAAAAACGCTTGTATTACCCGATTGAATTTCTGAAATTAATACCTTCTGTCCATTAACTAACTCATCATGATCTGAAGGTAAAAATTTAAAACCAGTTACTTGTTTCTCAATGTTCTCTGTTAGAGTTATATCTCCAACACTACCTCTTTTCGGTGTTCTTGCTCTCTGACGTATTTCTAATTTTAATTCATCAAGTAATTTATATTCATCATATATTGGTTTAATAAACATCATATATTTATCACCCTTATTCGATTTAGCAGTACTTCCATCGTATCTAAAAAACGCTTTAGTTTATTTCATTATTTTCTTTATAATTATTATAGTCATTTCCGGAAACTTCTCCAGATTTTCTAAGGTTATGAAGTTCCATGGCCTTCAGCTACCGATGCTAATTGCGGTTTTATCAATAATTTAATTGTATTACATCAAAAGTGATCTAACTGTTGCCGTTACCTAATCTTAAAATCATCACCTCCGTATCAATCATTTTTTAATACGAATGCAGTTGTTCATGATTATTAGGATAATTAAATTAACTTGCATAATATTTTCTACATAGCTATTTTTCCCTAACTTGTAATTCATATATTTAGAGAAGCTAGGTGATGCTGATACTCTCAATAAGCTAAAGGAACTTGACCCGTGACAGTAAAAGAGCTTGGTAGTGTTGGATTTGAGCTTGAAAAGTATCTTCTTTTGTATGCTCAGTTATATCCTTAATCGGTTCATTAATGGTTGTAGTAGTTTAATATTTTCTTGATAGATATCTTGTTTCACCTAATTTCTTCATCTAAAAATCTTTTTCTGAAGTTTCTTTCTAATATTTACTAAATCAGATTTTTCTTTAAATATCTACACTATTTGCCATTTATATATGAGAAAAACAAGGAAACATCAAACATCACTATGACATGCTAAACATCTACATCTAAACATCGTTAAAATCTAACATCCTTATGAAGCAGATATCCTATGTAAAACAGAACTTTAAACGATTTGATGTTAGATGTTTAGATGTTAGATGTTTAGATGTTTGATGTTCTATATTTCCGTTAGGTCTTTTTCATTTATCCAAAGATTTGTAATTGTCTCCCATTCCATTTAACCAATATTTATCTCTTTATTTCTTTTTGAATATTTTTTCAAACCCTCCCGTATAATTCACTTTCATATTTCACCATTTCTAGTTGTTGAAAATCAATTTTTTCCTCTACTAACCCTCGTCTCTTATTTTATAAGATATCGGAAGTGCTTTTCAATACTTCAAATATAATAATTGTTTAAACTGTCCATTCCCTAAACAACATTTGCTAATATATCCACAACCAAGTTCCGCGGAATCATACTCTTATCACCAAGGTTTAAATTTTGGTTTTCCTTAAGTTTAGACTCAAGTAAGCGTGGGAGGAAATAAATATTTCATTACCACAACTTTACTATTTCTCTCAAGAAGATCCTTGTTCACAGTCCTATTTTAATACTTCTGTGATGAGAACTTGTGGTATTATTAATTTTTACTAAATTAGGGGAGAATATCAACCCCATTTCTTTGTTTTGTTTTCTTGTAAATATTTCCCAAACATTTTAGATTTTGGGTAAAGGTTTCTGTAAATCTTTCTACTACTTTGAGCTTTCGTTTCATTCCTCCTGAGCGAACCAATGTAATTCTAATGTTTTCTAAATAGCCTCTTGAGTTGGTTTATTTATGAATTCGAGTTCTTTATCCGTATATGTATTTTTCTAGGAATTCGTTCCTTAAATATATTTTGAAATGCCTCGGCGATATCATTTCCAGTTTTCTTTTTTAATAGGAGTAGCCCAAGCGTATTTACTGAATATATCTATAACTGTTAATACGTAATTTATATTTTTATTCTGAGATTTATATTTTCCTCCGCATGTCTTACTAAATCAGCTTGCACATTGATCCTCAACATAGAGACCATCACTCTTTCTCCGTTGAAATTATGTCTTATAGGTTTATGTAATGTGTAAACGTTTTGATGATCTAACCAGTCCTTAACTATCTTAGAAGATAACTCGCTTTTTCGTACTAAATCATTGATTCCTGAGTATCCAGTTTTAGGATTAAAATATAATTCTCCCAATTATTCAGAGCCCGATTTCGCGAGCTCTTTACTCCGTTTTTTGATGGTAAACTCATTCCGAATCTTGATTTCATTCCCATAACTCCTGTGACTAATCTCGCGTCTTTTCTAACGTACTTTGGTTCATTAGGATCTAACGCAATTTCACTCGCTTGTTTTGCTAATAAATCATCTGCCGCATTTCTCTCTTTCGTATTTTTATGTTTTAAATAATTTATATCATGTTGTTTACAGGCCTTATCTAAACTGTTAACACCATTATATCCTTCTTTTAATCTTTTGTGTACTTTCGTACCTGGACCGCAATATGAATATTTTCCTGTATTCCTGAACGATCCGTTTTCCATATTTTCCGATGGAACATTATTAAGGTAATTTAAATGCATTTTCTGGAAAAGGAAGTTCTTTCAACGCGAATGAACAATCGCTGAACCAGGTTTTTTCGTCTTAAGAAATAATTACAATTTCATTAATATATTTTGATTCAAGCGGTTAAGATTATTAATTTTTCTCAATGAAATTGTCTTTATGTACTTTTCGATTGTATTGTAAATATACATTTATTTAAAAGGAAAAAACTTTTTTTAGGTACATATATAGACTTAAAATTAGCTTGATATCTTCCTTTCTCCTAGCGTTGGTAATTTTTTATTTATAACAATGTAACCAAATGGTTCTTTCCAAAGTTTCGCTCAATAATTACGAAATTCTTCCCACGTCATATCTTTTGAAATGAAATCATTAAAAATATTAGCTAAATCTTTTATAGACAATGAGAACAATATAAATACATTAGCATTGGATCGTATTGTTTGACGAGGAAGTTTAAAATAGTTTTGACTAATATAAATAGAGCTTGTATTATTATGTCTTCCTCTCGTATAATAATCTTCAGCTTTACTTTGATTTGAATCATTCATTATATCATCAAATACAAATAAATTTTTCTTCTTGTTGTTAACATCCTTCGGGTCTAGAATTTCGGAAGAATCTTCATAATATTCTACCTTATATTTCGATTTTTTATTCTTTCTAGGTAGATTTCTAATAAATGAATCGATATCACCCCCTCCTTTCTCCAATAATTCAAGAACTTCGTTTTTACTATATCCTTTATCAAATCCTGATTTTATTAATTTATATTCTGGCTGGTGTAAAGACTTTTCAAAAACAATAAATTATTATAATCTAACCACACTATCCATAAGTAACATTCTTAGTAGTAAATTCGTTTTACCGCATCCAGACTCTCCAATAATTATAGCTCTACAGTTAGGAGATGGTAATAAGAAATGATGTTCTTGATTATTTCTGCTATTCTCATCTTTTCACTGGATAGAAATGTTTTCCATTATTTATTATAGAGAAAAAATGATAACAAACTATATTTAGTATTTTTAGGTTTTTCAAAGGAGGTAGCGAAACGCTACTCCCTTTGTAATGTTATAAAAAATTATATTTCGTTTGTAATTTATTCAAAGGGGGTGGCGTTTCACCACCCCCTTTGTAATGTTATAAAAAATTATATTTCGTTTGTAATTTATTCAAAGAGGGTAGTGAAACGCGACCCTCTTTGTATTTACGTTAGAAAGGATGCGCTCGTTTGGTTTATTGTATAAAATTTTATTTCAACGACCCACCTATAGGTGGGTCACTGAAATAAAATTTTTTTAAATATATAATTATTATCTTCAAACATATCTGTTATAGGCGGGGGACCTTGAAAAAAATTGCAAATGGACGTAAATTTTTTTCGTTCCCCCCGTGTTTCACGGGGGTTACTTACTTTCAACTTCTTATATTCCATTTTATCTTCATTTTCTACGTGTCTTTTTATAGCATTTTCGGATTTTTTATATTCTAGGATATCACATACGTCTTTACCCTTAAACCATACGTTATTATATTCATCGTATGTTATAGTTATATTTTTATCGTTGAATTTAAATATATATTCTCTATATCTATGTATATAATTAATTTTTTATTATTAACATCTTATGTTTTTTAACACTAAACAATATAAACCAGTTAACGCCATGCCTATAGGCATGGCGTCGAAAAACATTTACGATTAAAATATATAAAAAATTATAATAATTATACGAAGGTGGGATACGCTGTGGCCCCCACCTTCTCGATATTACGTTACGTTTCGCTCCCTCCTTCTTAGTTTCTCTGTTAAGGGAAGTCTCAAGCGCTCGTCCCTAACGGCTGCAGTGTCCAGACGCTAGGTAAATGGGAATGACTCAATTCCTACGTTCCCGACCGAAGCCTCGAACTCGGTCCTCTCGCGGCCTAGCGAGCGCGCTCTGTCAACTGAGCTACGGTGCACGCGCCAACTTGATTTTTCATTATTTGAAAAATTTTAATCGATTGACCATACCTTAAGGGCTATGGTTCGATTGTTAAATATAATAAAATATATATTTAAAAATTTTAATTCGATTGACCATAGCCTTAAGGCTATGGTCGATGTAAAAATTGTATTTGTTTGAAATTTTTTTTCAAGGGGGCCCTGAAACGGGGCCCCCTTGTTTATTTCTAAATTTTTTAATTTTTTTGGTGGGATGCCTTAAGACATCCGACCAATTCTTATTTATTTTTTACGTTATAAGCCCCCCGTTTCAGGGGGCTTATATGCTATATTATATTTTTTTACATTTATTTATTTTTTTAGCGTAT
Source organism: Trachelipus rathkii (assembly GCA_015478945.1). NCBI lineage: Eukaryota > Metazoa > Arthropoda > Malacostraca > Isopoda > Trachelipodidae > Trachelipus > Trachelipus rathkii. The sequence continues at coordinate 8,037 of JABUQX010096087.1, read as the reverse complement.
ATCCTTAAGGATATACGCTATAATTTTTATATATATTATATTTTTTTAACTCTAACTTACAACTAACATGCAATATTTTTTTAATATTTTGTTTTTTTCCTAAACCTAACTTAAAACTACTTACAACTAACATGCAATATTTTTTTCAATTTTTTGTTTTTTCTTAAACCTAACTTAAAACTACTTACAACTAAAATGTTGGCGCCAACTAACTTATTATATAATGTCCTAAAGCTAATGTGTTTATATTGTTTTCTAATATATATCGTTTATCATCATTTCTGGATAATGCTATTTTATTGACTTGTGTAGTATACAAATCATGTTTTTTACTTCGTATTAAATTTAGTTTCCTATATAGAGTTTCTTCCATAAATAATACTTTTTTATAGTCATCAATGTTAATCGTTTGATTGATAACGCTTTTCTTTACTCCCTTAGCTTTTTTAATTTCTTTATTTTTCTAAATGTTTTATAAGCATATAATTTTGCTCTTAGTCCTACAAATTCTGTTATCAGTTTTCCAGCTGTTTCATCTTTCATTTTACCCAATACCTTTTTATTTTTTTCTGAATATAATTTATGCTCTTTTGGATAATCAGATGTATCAAACAGTTTTATATTCCTTTTCACATCTTTATATATATCATTCGTTTCTACATAATAGCATAATGAATCTGTATCTGTAAACAATAATTTTGCTTTTTTATTATATTTATTTTTTATATGATTGTAATGAAAGTCATACATTAAAGTTTTACTTAACTCTAAAATAGACATTCCTACATAGATAGGTTTATCAAATCTTAGTTTAGTTTTTTTCATATGACAAGCTATTAAATTTTCTGAGAATATTTTAAACGATTCAAAATTTGGTTTATTTACTAATTTTTGAGCTTGCTCTTCATTTTTAACTAATCGTACATCAACTCTATTTCTTATGTTTTCCATCGTTTTACCAAACACCGAGTTGTTCATTAATTTATAGAAATCTTTTTCAAATTCATTCTTCGCTTCCTTTCTCTTTCTCGTGTTAAGATCAATGTATGATTTCATCCAATTGCTCTGATCAAATTCTAATATTCTATGTATTTTCGTTAGTTTCAATCCTAAATTCAAACACTGTTTTAAATTTCTATAGTGTATAATATATTTTTCTTTCTTATTCAAGTTTGGAACTAATTTTGAAACTTTATCTAACTTTATATTTTCTGCTGCTAAGGGGTAATCGTTATGTAAATTGTGTAGTTCTTTAGGATATTCCAAATCAACTTCTAAAATATATCCTTTTTTAGATTCATCCCTGATATCCAAAACATCAAAATCGTTAATGTTTTTCATCCATTTAAAATTTCCTGTAGGCAAATACTGAGACATTGCCCAACCATACAAATTATTAGCATCTAAATAAGTGATATAACTATGCGGTTTATTTTTATCATAACTTTCTTGAATATATGGATTATTAGAATTTTGATATTGCCACGGTTACGACGCACAGGCCCTCAGCAATTGGATGAGAATCATAACATTGATCTTAACACGAGAAAAGAGAAAGGAAACGCGAAGATATGAATTTGTATCCTATTCTAGAAATTAACCAGGTATGAAACAACTCCGTGTTTTTGGTTAAAAACGATCTGGAAACATAAGAAATAGAGTTCATGTGAACGATTAGTTTAAAAATGAAGAGCAAGGCTCAAAAATTAGTTAAAAAACCAAATTTGAATCTGTTTAAAATATTCTCAAGGAAAATTTAATATGCTTTGTCATATTAAAAAAAAACTAAACATAAATTTGCATAAACCCTAATCTGATGTAGGACATGTCTATTTTAGAGTAAGTAAAACTTTATGAATTAATGACTTTCTATACAATCAAATAATAATAAAAATAATTAAAAAGACAAAAATTATTAGAATATACAATAAACAGATATCATTATGTATATATGTAAGAAACGAATGATACGATTAAAAGATAGTGAAAGGATATAAACTGATTGCATTACATCTGATTATCCAAAAGAGCATAAATTATATTCAGGAAAAAAATAAAAAGGTATTGGGTAAAATGAAAGATAAAACAGCTGGAAAACTGATAACAGAATTTGTAGGACTAAGAGCAAAATTATATGCTTATAAAACTATTAGAAAAAGAAATAAAAAAGCGAAGGGAAGTAAAGAAAAGCGTTATCAATCAAACGATTAACATTGATGGCCTTTTCTTGATACTTTAATTTCATGGAAAAACTCTATATAGGAAAACTAAATTCTAATACGAAGTAAAAAAAACATCGATTTGTTATACTACAACAAGTCAACTAAAATAGCATTATCCAAGAATGATGATAAACGATATTATCAGAAAACAATATAAACCATTAGGCTTCCATAAAGACATAGTATACTTAATAGTAGTTGGCGCCAACATTTAGCTTGTAGGTAGTTTTAAGTTAGGTTTAAGAAAAAACAAAAAATTGAAAAAAATATTGCATGTTAGTTGTAAGTAGTTTTAAGTTAGGTTTAGGAAAAAAACAAAATATTAAAAAAATATTGCATGTTAGTTGTAAGTTAGAGTTAAAAAAATATAATATATATAAAATATTAGCGTATGGTCTTGAGGTCATGCGCTAAAAAAATAATATATATATAGAAATGACCACCGCTTTGAGGCGGTGGTCTAAAATGAGTTACGCTAAAAAATAAATAAATGTAAAAAAATATAATATAACGTATAAGACCCCTGAAACGGGGGGCTTATAACGTAAAAAATAAATAAGAATTGGTCGGATGTCTTAAGGCATCCCACCAAAAAATATAAAAATTTAGAAATAAACAAGGGGGCCCCGTTTCAGGGCCCCCTTGAAAAAAAATTTCAAACAAATACAATTTTTACATCGACCATAGCCTTAAGGCTATGGTCAATCGAATTAAAATTTTTAAATATATATTTTATTATATTTACATCGACCATAGCCTTAAGGCTATGGTCAATCGAATTAAAATTTTTAAATAATGAAATCAAGTGGCGCGTCCCGTAGCTCAGTTGACAGAGCGCTCGCTTAGCACGCGAGAGGACCGAGTTCGAGGCTCGGTCGGGACGTAGGAATTTGAGTCATTCCCATTTACGCTAGCTCTGGATCACTCAGCCGTTAGGGACGAGCGCTTGAGACTTCCCTTAACAGAGAAACTAAGAAGGAGGGAGCGAAACGTAACGTAATATCGAGGGAGCGAAACGTAACGTAATATCGAGAAGGTGGGGGCCACAGCGTATCCCACCTTCGTATAATTATTATAATTTTTTATATATTTTAATCGTAAATGTTTTTCGACGCCATGCCTATAGGCATGGCGTTGAAACTGGTTTATATTGTTTAGTGTTAAAAAACATAAGATGTCTTTAATAAAAATTAATAATATAATAGATATAGAGAATAATATATTTAAATTTCAACGATAAAAATATAACTAAAACATACGATGAATATATCTCCATCAATAGTTAAAATGTGATAGTCTAAATATTAAAAAATTCCAAAATGCTATAAAAGACACGTAGAAAATGAAGATAAAATGGAATATAAGAAGTTGAAAGTAAGTAACCCCCGTGAAACACGGGGGGAACGAAAAAAATTTACGTCCATTTGCAATTTTTTTCAAGGTCCCCCGCCTATAGGCGGGTCACTGTAAAGATAATAATATATATTTAAAAAATTTTATTTCAGTGACCCGCCAGTGACCTATTTTTTTTATTTTAAACATATACAATAAACCAACGAGCGCATCCTTTTAATAACGTAAAAAATAAATAAGAATTGGTCGGATGTCTTAAGGCATCCCACCAAAAAAAAATATAAACAAAATTTAAATTGGACGGGGCGAACATCGGTTTTAGAAAAAAATACAAACGAAATTATAATTTTATAATCATTGATTGAGTAGCGTTTCGCTACCTCCTTTGAAAAACCTAAAAATACTAAATATAGTTTGTTATCATTTTTTCTCTATAATAAATAATGGAAAACATTTCTTATCAGTGAAAGATGCAGAATAGCAGAAATAATCAGAAATCGTTTCTTATTACCAATCTCCTAACTGTGAGCTATAATTATGGGAGATCTGGATTGCGGTAAAACGAATTTACTACTAAGGATGTTACTTTTGGATTATTGTAGATATAATAATTGAAACCTTAAAATCTTTACACCAGCCAGAAAAAATAAATAAAATCAGATTTGAAAAAGGATATAGTAAAAACGAAGTTCTTGAATTATTGGAGAAAGGAGGGTGATCGATTCATTTATTAAAAATCTACCTAAAAAGCATAAAAAAAGGAACTCCTAAGAAATATTATTGAAGATTCTACAAGAGAGTCAGTAAAGAATGAGGATAAAAACCTGAAGAAATATTTAGACTCTATTTGATGATATATGAATGATTCAATCAAAGTAAAAGCTGAGATTATTATACGAGAGAAGACATCAATACATACAAGCTCGTATTTATATTAGTTCAAACTATTTTAAACTTCCTCGTCAAAACAATACGATCCAATGCTAATGTATTTATATTGTTCTCATTTCTATAAAAATTAGCTAATATTTTTAATGATTGTCATTCTATTTGACGTGGGAAAAATTTCGTAATTATTGCGAAACTGCTTGGAAAGAACCATTTTGGTACATTGTTATAAATAAAAATTACCACGAGAGAGAAGATATCAAGCTAATTTTAAGTCTATATGTACCTAAAAAGTTTTCCTCTTAATTAAATTGTATATTTACCAATACAAACTCGAAAAAGTAACATAAAGACAATTCATTGAGAAATATTCAATAATCTTTAACCCTTGAAAAATCAAAAATATATTAATGAATTGAAATTATTTTAAAGACGAAAACTGTTCAGGATTGTTTGAATTCGCGTTGAAGAGACTTCCTTTTCCAGAAAATGCATTTAAATTACCTAATAATGTTCCATCGGAAATATTAAAAAAGCCGTTTCAGAATACAGAAATATCTTTCTGGAGCAGGTACGAAAGTACACAAAAGATTAAAAGAAGAATATAATGTGTTAACAGTTTAGATTCCTCTCAACATGATATAAATATTTAAATCAAAAATACAAAGAGAAAGCCAGATGATTTAATAGCAAAACAAGCGAGTGAAATTGCTTTAGATCCTAAACCAGAGTACGTTAGAAAAGACGCGAGATTATCACAGAGTTAATGGGAATGAAAATCAAGATTCGGAATGGTTTACCATCAAAAACGGGTAAAAGCTCGCAAATCGGCTCTAAAATTGAGGGAATTATATTATTAATCCTAAAACTGGATACTCAGGAATAATTATTTAGTTACGAAAAAAGCGAGTATCTTCTAAGATAGTTAAGGACTGGCTAGATCATCAAAACGTGTACACATTACATAAACCAATAAGACATAAATTTCCAACGAGAAGAGTGATGGTCTCTAGTTTTGATGATCAATGGCAAGCTGATTTAGTAAACATGCAAAAATATAAATCTCAGAATAAAAATAAAAATTACGTATAAACTAAAAAATAAATCAGTAAATACGCTTGGGTTACTCCTATTAAAAAGAAAACTGGAAAATATCGCCGAAGCATTTCAAAATATATTTAAGAACGATATTTCCATAGAAAAATACATACGGATAAAGGACTCGATTATAAATAAACCAAACTCAAGAGCTATTTAAAACATAGAAACATTTGTTCGCTACAGAGAATGAACGAAGTTCAAGTAGTAGAAAAGATTTAACAGAACTTTAAAATCTAAAATGTGGAAATATTTACAGAAAACAAAAACAAAGAAAAATGGATTGATATTTCATAACTAGTAAAAAAATTATAATGACAATTTTCTCATTAGAAGTAATTAAAATGACTCAACAAGGATCTCTTGAGAAGAATAATAAAGTTGTGTATGAAAATTTATTTCCTCCTACTAAGTCTAAACTTAGGAAACCAAAATTTAAACTTGGTGATAGAGTAAGAATCAGCAAAAATATAAATTTTTACCGCTGTCGGCTTCCAAACTTTACAGAAGAAATATTTTTTTTTTTTTTTGTTATATCTGAAGATTGAAAAGCAAATCTATACTTATAAAATAGAGGACATGAGTGATGAGAGATTTATGGAATTTTTGAACAAGAAATGGTAAATATGAAATGAATGATTACCGAGGTTGAAAAATATCTAAAAAAGATAAAGAGAAAATATGTTGTTTAAATGGAAAGGATACAATACAACATCGTGGTTACATGATAGAGCGTAAACGTGAAACACGAAGCGCAAAACATCAAACAGTTAAAACATCAAACAGCAAAAACAATAATAGCAAACAGTTAAACGGCTTTACGAAACATATATCCTATGTAAAACGGAACGCAAACGGTAGATGTTTTAGATGTTTAACTGTTGATGTTTTGATGTTTAACTGTTTGTTGTTTGAGTTTCTTTGGAGGGGGTGATAAAGGGACAGAATTATAATTTAGAAAAAATCTGATTTAGTAAAATTAGAGTAGATACCTTCAGCAAAAGTTTCGAATAAAATTAGGTGAACAAAATGCCAATCGATAAATTTGGCAACACTACAACCATTAATTGAACCGATTAAGATATAACTAGCATCAAAAAGAAATTACTTCAGCTCAACCAACACTACCCCTCTTACTTCAAACGTCAAGTTCCTTTAGCTTAATTGAAGAATTTCCAGATCACCCTACTCTCCTAAATATAAATTTAAAAAGTTAGGAAAAATAGCTAGAAAATATATGAAGTAATTTATCATCCTAATAAATATGATAACGCATTCGGTATTAAAATGATGAAGGAAGTGATGATTTTAAATTAGATAACGCAACAGTTAAAATTGATGGTAATAATTTAATTATTGATAAAACACAATACATCGGTACTGAAGGTCTATGGAAACTTCTAACCTTGAAAAGTCCTGGAGAAGTTTCCGTAAATGACTATAATAATTATAAGAAAATAATGATTCAAACTAAAGCTTTTTTTAGATACGATGGAAGTACTGCTAAATCGAATAAGGGTAATAAATATAAGATGTTTATTAAACCAATATATGATGAATATAAATTGCTTGATGAATTAAAATCAGAAATACGTCAGAGAGCAAGAACACCAAGAAGAAGCAGTGTTGGAGATACTCCTCGAAGAACTAGTGTAGGAGACGTACCTTAATATTTCAGGTACGGGATTTAAATTTTTACCTTCAGATCCAAATGAGCTTGTTAATAAACATAGAATATTATTTTCAGAAATCCAATCGGTAATAATTAATTAATTAATGAGTTACAAGCATTAATGATGAACTGTTAAGATAGATATATTTTATACAGATATAATAAAATCTTAAATAACTTTTTTCTCTATAATAAATGAGCATTGTGTTATCTAGTAATACATCTGATTTCAAATATAATTTTTACCCTTCTTTAAAATTAGAAAAGTGTAAAACACATGAAATAGCGTTATGAAATATAAATACGTATAATTCAGTACCAAATATTGATGAATCAAATAATAAATTTGCATATGAATATAACAGTAAAATTTTTGAAATATTATTTCCAACAGGAGCTTATGAAATCAAAGCGATTAATAATTACATTCAAGAACATCTTGTTAAAAATAAGCGTTCAGAAGCATTCAGTATTGAAGCAAACCACATAACTATGAAATGTATTATTCATGTTAGGAAGGCTAATTTTATTATATTTCAATGAAAAGTCATTTAAAAATCTTTTAGGATTTAGTAGGGATGCTATTGAAAGCATTGGAAAACATGAAAGTGAAAACATTGTTAATATTCACCAGTAAATTCTATCTTAGTTAATTGTGATATTATAGAAGGTTCTTATCTTAATGGACATCAAAAACCAATTTTGTATAGTTTCTTTCCCGATGTTCCTCCCCGTTATAAAATAAATGAGAGACCTAATACAGTAGTATATCTACCGATAACAATTCCAACTGTTAATTTAATT
>JABUQX010096086.1:0-32184 GCA_015478945.1 Trachelipus rathkii | reverse complement strand
CCAGATCAATGCAGGGGCGAATAAGCCCTCTATAAAAAACTGGAGTTATCTGAGCAGAAAGAAAAAAATCTCACGCAATCTGAACATGGAATTCCAGCTTTTTGAGCCATTTAGCAACCGATGTGATGTAAGGTTTCCAAGATATTCACTATTTATGTATAGTCCTAGAATGTTTATGTTGTTACGAGATGGTAGAGTCGTGGAAGATGGGAAGATTGAGAAGTATTTTAGAAGAGGAGATATGAAAAGTTGATTTCAAGTGAGTTGAACTTCACAAGATTACAGTTACCCCCTGAGAAATTCCACCAAATCGGTCAAGAAGAATTGAATCAGGAAAGCTGTAGGAGCGAGAGGCAACGCTAGATACAACGAGGGGCACACTAAAAATGATGAAGAATGCGTAGAGTTGAGTCATCGCTAAGAGTGAACAGGAGTTAGAAGTGCAGCTAAAAAGCGTTGATGAAAAGTAGGAGATAAAATGGAAATAAAACAGAACCCTAAGGAACACCACAATTAAATAAGAAAGGAGGAAGAGGTGCCCATCAACAAGAGCTGAAATGGACGATCTGAAAGAAAACTAGACAAGAGTAAGCAAAGCGTAAGGAAGAAATCCAAAGGAAGTAGCTTTAGAGCTACGTGAGTAGCTGACGCATGCCGATACCCTATTGGGGCCTGTGCGACGGCTTCTACGCTGCGTATAATTGGAAGGACTGCTTTGAACCTCTGGAAGACGCTTAGGCTGTCTGCCGTAAGTGGGACTGGTAATTGTTTGATGTATGAGCAGGTTCATTCCTTCTTCGACTTAAATTTTCTCTCCTACATAAAAGGGAACATTTACGTGCTGCTCCGTGGTCTTCAGGCTAGAGACAGTGCTTACGGGTGATAAAAATGCTCGCTCGTTCTTAGCACTCTTGTTCTAATTTCATTCAGGAGCTAGAAATCGTGTGCAGAGATACTCTTCATCGAAGCAAAGCGGTGCTTTCAGCGAAAAGAAAGTGCGTAAACCCTCCTTGGATTCTCCTACATAAATCTTTTCTGCCTCTGCCAAAAACATCTCTAACAACTTCTGTAAATCTGCTTTCCTCCTCTTATTCGATCTGATTGCTCTGTTGCTAATTCTCCAACTGTAAGGAAAGCTCTTCGGCCCCTATTTCCTCTAACTCAAAACCCCTAGACGATTTCTGGTACTCCTCCTCCTCCTCCCTTTTCTCTCAGGTGTCCTATGTCATTGCCTGTGATACATTTGATCGGGTGCATAGCTCCTGAAATCTATGAACAAGATTACGAAGGCGGTGTGCCCGCCCGGATGCATCCTTCTCCTCCCTGAGTCTTTATGAGTGTGCTTTCGTTGCTGACCCCGCCCCTCGTTCAATATATTCTCTATGTCTCAATACAATACTTTCCCTCCAGTGTTGAAAGCAAGCACATGTCCAACCTATTCCGAAAAAGAAGCCGCTCTGTCCTTCCTTAATACTCCGCACCATAGCTCTGCACTTGTCATCTAATCTGAAGATCTTTGAAACCCTCTCAAAACTCTCCTTCATCTATCATCTTCTGCCACAAGTCTCACTCATTTCACCTTCCTACTCTCCGACGCCAATACGGCAGCTTACGGATCTTCGAGGGCTTCTACTGGGCGATATTCACTTTTCATATCTAACTGATTTATGGATTCTTCCGCCCTTGATGAAGTACGGCGAACGTTGCGTGGTGGCGGCGTTGACACAGTATCCAAGGCAGCTGACCCGGTATGACACGAGTCATCCTCTCCAAGCTCCCTCCTTTGGTTCCTCCCTTCTCTTTGCTTACTATATGTACTGTTTCTTTCAAATCATCATATCGCTGTTCATTTTTTGTCAAAAGTGTGTCCTCAGGCTTTCCTGTCTTAATCCATAGCTACTTTATCCACTGTTTCAGTTAATGAATTTCTCACCTGCACATCTTCTAACTCTATCCACTCGTTTGCCGGGGCATGACGTCGACCCTTCATTTCTTACACTCATTTAATTCTCTCCTTCTTTTACTTCTAGACATTGCTTTCTCAGTCTTAGCTTTCCATTTCTATGCCTCGATGATGTGGATAAGAAATTTCCTGGATTGGGGTCGTTCAACCCTTGTGAAAATTTCAGCTCTAAAAAAACCAGAATCCTACAAATCTCCCTCTCTTAAAACACCTTCTAAACCTCCTACATCTCTTTCGACGGTTCATCTCGTCTCTCTGTTACGAATATAAACATCTTGCGCCTTAACATAACAAAAAATGTCTTGGAAATCTCACATCACAACGGTTGCTAGGGCGCTCTCAAAGAAACTGGGTTCTGTTTAGGCTGCGAGACGTTTTTTTCCTCTTCTCGGTGTTCCAGCTATACGAAAGGCGTCATCCACCCTTGTAGGAGTACTTGCTACATCATATCAGCGGGGCGCCTCTGTTTCACCCGGCTTATTGATAGGGTTTGAAGCAAAAGCCAGAAAGGCTGTATAAAACTGTTTCTGCACTTTCCAGTTCACTTTACCCTCTATATTTACGGCGCGGATGTTGGTGCTTTTTTCTTTTCTATAGGTACCGCCAAGCGGCAGGTGCTCGAGGAGCTTATCACTCGCGTAACCACCACCTTTACGACCCCTCGTAGTAGCAAAAGTGGTGCTGTTTCGGCGCATGAGTTTTGTGTGTTGATATTGGTAACTCCAGCTCTGTTCTGCGTTGCTTCCTTCATTCCTGCCACCTCTGTTCTGAGAATTCTCTTCCATCTTCGTGTTTCCTGTTTAATTTAATCTCTCTCACTTTTAAGCCTGCGTTCTGTGCTCATCTGCGTTAGTTTGCGTTAAATTGATGAATATCAGAGGTGTGCAACACCCCCTGCCTTGAGAATAGAAGGGCTCTGCCCGTGAGTGTGGGTGACAACTGTAAATATTTATAATATATATATATATATATATATATAGTATATATACTATATATATGTATATATATATATATTTAGATATATACTATAATAATAATATATAATAATATATACTATATATATATTAAATTATAGTATATATAAATTTTTAATTCAAACTTCAAAGAGTAACACATCCGCATCCGCATTCGCATCCTCATCTACTTTAAGATCCGCATCCTCATCCTCTTTAAAGATCCGCATCCGCATCCGCGACCTCACTTAATGGCACATCTTGACATCAGGTCCGATGCACTAACTCTATATATATATAGATACTATATATATATATAGTATGTATGTAGTATATATATATAATATTATATAATATATATATATCATATAGTATAGTATATATTATATTGTATATATTATATATTATTTAGTATATATATATATATATATAGTATATTCTATAATATATATAGATATTATATAATAATATAATATAGTAGTATATATTTATATATAATATATATAATATATATATATATAATAAAGTATATATAATACTAGATGATATATATTATAGATATATATATATAATATATTAATATTAATATATATATATAAATATATTATATATATATATATATATATATATTATATTATATATATATATATATAGTATATATATATAATAATATATATACTATATAATATATATTATATAAATAGATAATATATATAATATATTATATATAATATATAGTAATATAAGTTAAATATAATATTCATTTAAAAAAAAATCAGATCCCGAATTCCAGGGGGGGGGGCAAGTGCCCCTCCCTGACGACGCCCATGTAATATATATTAGTATATATATATATATAATATATATATTATATATATATATATATATATATTATATATATTATAATATATATAAATTATATATAATATTATATAAGTATATATATATATGATATATATATCATATATATATAGGTTAAACGTTAGACAGCGACCCACACATTTTGAGACCAAAAAATTTTCTATGTTCAAAAAAAAATGTTTCGTAAGTGTGAAATTAAGTTAATTAAGTTTTTAAGAAAATTCTTGTAGTGGCAACGCTTCTGGAATTATGCCCAAAAGCTTATCCACTAAACAATTTAAACAAAAAACCAAACTAACTGTAACGTTTTCTGAACTTAGAAATTTTTGAACTTTGGAAAATTTTTGGTCTCAAAATGTGTTGGTCGCTGTCTACATAATACCTATATATACTATATAATATAATATATAATATATAAATATATATATAATATATAATATAGTTAATATATATATATATATATATATATAGTATATATATATATAAGGTCTTTTCGTTAAAGCCCCAATCGATAGTTTCGATTATTTTATTAAATATCGATTTTTTAAAAAGACTACATTAGAAATTGGAATCAGCGTATAAAGCTTTATTAAACCACTTAGTGTAAAAGAAAAATATAGACTATAGTAAAGTCGTTTAATATGATTTACAAACTTAACGCGAACACCCTAGAGTAGACCACATAGATATCAGGAGTCGGGGTCTCACGGCCTCTAGGTGTGACGCGGGGGGAACTAATCGTCTCCCCTCTTTGTCCCCATCGCTCGAGCCCCTTAGATGAAGTATATATGGTTCCTTGAACTTCAATTTTTAGGGGGCTCGAGCCGAATGGGGGACAGGAGGGCAGGCTAGAGGCCGAGATATTCCCGACTCCTTGATATCTATGCGGTCTACTTCTAGGGTGTTCGTTAGTTTTTTATATATCATATATATATATATACTGTACACTATAGGCCTATATATATATTTTTTTACACTATCGTTAATAAGCTTTATACGCATGCCTTCCCAATATAGTTAGTGTTCAGTGTAAAAAAATCGACAATTTAATAAAATAATCGAATTTATCGATGTGGGGGAAGGCTTTAGCAAAAAGAATATATATAATTAGTAAATATATATAATATATATATAGTATATATATATATATAGTATATATATAATACTATATATAACTATATAATATATATATATATATATATATATATATAAGTAGTATTATATTATATTTATAATATATATATATATATTAAATATATATATATATATATAATATATACTATATATATATATATATATAGTATAAATATATATATTATAATTAATAATATTATATATATATATATATATTGGTATATTATAACTCTACCAAAGTTTACCCTTTGATAAACATGCAGAGTGACATTAAGTGCCCAAGAAGCATCTACAGAAATGTATTAAGTATTGTCCAACAAAATAAATATCTATTGCAAACGTAGATACCATACTTACCGAATAGATATTGAAAAAGATTCTATACCAACTCCACGCCACCTCCCTCACCAAAATTAACATACATTAGCTCCCTACTACATGAAAACAAAAGGCAATTTTAAAACATTTTACAAGATCCATGGTTAAGGTCATATCCAAAAGAAAACTCCTCAGATGCCTCACAAAGATCAAAAAGAGGTCTTAACCTAGGAGGAGACACATTAAAATTATTTGGAACAGCAGCCATGCAAGACATACATAAACTTAACACCAAAATAAACCTCCTTCAAGATACCCGAACCTACATGTGAAAAAACTAAGGAACAATTACACACAAACACCCTGCAAGAAATAAAACAAAATCTCATAATGCTAACCAAACATTACAACTCCTCAATCTTGTCAATAGATACATCAATACATGGCCGTGGGGAGGCTAGACACAGACTGGAGGATGAGGAGAGTTGCAAGCTCACGCCAACTTACACCACCTCTCTGTCAGCTGCCCCGCGTACAACCCGTGTTCCCGCTGCTCCTATGCATACTACCGAATCTCGTGCACCACAGTTACGTTTCGATCCTCTCAGAACGGAGACATTGCCGTCAACTGGGCACCCAGCTCCTATTCCTGGGACTCTTTGTCTCTCTGCGTCTTCTACTTGACTACCTGCTGCACCTCTTCGTTTGCGAAGCGGGCCTTCTACTCCCACTGGAGATTCCATGCTCTCCAAGAGTACCCCTCACTCTTCGATGGGTTTAGTAATCCCATCTTTCCCAACTGACATTGTGAATACTCCTTTACAATCTGAGAATAATATTGTTATTCATGGCACCGACGTCAATCCTCCTAAGAGACCTGCCTCCGAATTGCCGGGCTCTCTCCTCCATTAGTGTTGGTCACATCTGGGGGCTAAGGATTATTCCCTTTCATATCACTAGTGATTTTGTGGTCTCCACTAGACGTCTGTCAGGGCTGGTGGAGGGTGCCAGGTCGAAGCGCCCTCGTCGACTCTCACAGGCCCAGTCACGGGTGGAGGCGTCTGTTGCCCTCATCCAACCATCCCAGAGTGCTGTTGCTCTCGTTACATCAACTCCCCAGGTGGGACGAGCATACTTCAGTGATTCTCTGTCTTCATCAAACTCCTCCATGGATACTTCTTTCAGCGCGGACATGGGACGCTTCCATGTCCTTGAGGATCAGTTATCATATGATACCCCGATCACTGTCCCGGACCTTTCACAATGGGATTCTAATTCACAGGATAACTCTTTGCACGTTGGCTGTCGACAGCTCGTTTTCGTTGTGCCGGGAAGAAGGGTAGAATTTTAATGATTAATCTTTATAATTCAAAACAAACCTTCTCCCCTTTGGTCTTGCACACTCCTCCTCTTCGGCTCCCCGAGTGGACAGTTCTTCCTCCCAAGCTCTTCTCCAAAAATGGTGGCCCCTCTCTATTGAAGTTTCGGAACCTCCCTCCTCTGGTGATGATATATTTTAACGTCACTCAGCTTTGCCGGAGTCGGACACTTCACCTGAGAGTGTTTCATCAGAGTTTCTTATCTCTGTAGACGTGGATACGGCACCCTTCTCTTTAAAGCCGTCGCAATTCCCCGCTGCTCCATCATCGTTGGCAGCTGCGGAGGGAGATGAGGTGGAGTTATTAAGGTTATTAACTTAGAGTGAATAAAGAAGCGTTTGCGATCCCGAATTTCGGTCAAGAATAAGAGATAAGGTCTAAAGAAAGGAGGTGGGTACTCAATAAAGTGGAAATTCAAATCAATATTTCGAATACGACAGATATTGATGAAGAACGAAGGCAGTGTACTAGAACAAGTAAGCACTTCTGAAGCGACACTAATCTTATCATCGGAGCCCCCCACTCAAGCATGGAGGGGAGGTGGATGACGGGCTATTTTTGGAAGCAGTCTTCTATGGTTAAGTGCGTGGTTTACATTTTGTAATAATTTTCAAAAGTGTATGAAGAAAGAGAATCCAATTGTATAAACATATACACACTCCTGTGAAGGGTTAAAAGTGGCTGGATATACCTTGTGTGTGTGATTCACGAAATGGATGAATCTATTGAAAGTTTCAGATCATCCTAACACTGAAATTCCTATCAATCAGGCGCACCTTTAAGCACAGTCTGTAATGAGTTTTCCGTGGTTAGTTTTTATTTCTACTTTGAAATTAGTGGTTTAAAATTATTTTCATTATATCTTTGTAAAATGCCGTTCGATTTCTTCTCCAAATACATTAACTAAAATTACATGAAATTTAACAGATTGAAACATCACTGCAGACGTTAATAAAATATTGTGGCACCTGGTGTAGGAAGCTGCTAGCACCACCGATCAATCCTAAGCAGCTTCCGTGAAGAAACGCCACTTTATCGTGACAATGCTTACTCTCTTCAACATCTAATAATCATCTATTAAAGGTGGTTATTCAAGACCAGAATTTACCCCTTCAAATTGGTGACCACCGGAGTGACCATGAACACCTATCAACCATCAAATCAAATTTCTTCTGTTGGGGGCTACTCTGTTCGGTCATCCTGTAACGCACTTCTCACTACTTCCAACTCAAGCTTCTGCAGGTGCGAACCAACTGCACGTAAGTGTACAGAGTGGTCGAAGCCTTCTCAGTGACCTTAATGTGTGCACACCTAGCTCTAATCTCAGAGCTACTCGTTTCTTACTACCCGACCTCCTTCCAGGTTCGGAGAGCGGAGTGTGCACTGGGGAGAGTTCTGTGGCGTCTGGTGCAGGAAGCTGCTAGCACCACCGATGAATCCTAAGCAGCTTCCGGGAAGAAACGCCACTTTATCGTGACAACGCTTACTCTCTTCAATATTTAATAATCATCTATTGAAGGTGGTTATTCAAGACCAGAATTTACCCCTTCAATATATATATATAAAATCGTAAAAGGAGCAATAAAACATGTCAGGTAACAATTTGTTTTCATATAAATAAATACAATAACAATAAATAATAGAATATAAAACCTTCTACAAATTATATACAGACGAAGCAGTTACAGCATAGATATTAAAGAGCTTTCAAAAATTCTTTAATCATTATAAAATAAAAAATCTAAAATAACCGAAATTAAGACATATTTAAATTGTCTAACATTTCATCTACATTACCTTGCTCTATACTTTCTACATTCCAAGTTCCATCTCCAAAGAGATATAACAAAGATTTGTGAAATTTTAGAAGAGATCGACGGTGACCAACACTTACCAATGTGATATTATATTTCAAGCAAAGTAAATATATATATTCTTCTACTTCGAAACTCAGACCACTCGTTGACTCGTCTAAAAATGCATACTGAGGTTTATGATAAAAAAGACGTAGAAAACATATTCTCTGCATCTCTCCAGGTGAAAGAATATCATCCCTGTTTTATTTATATATATATATATATATATATATATATATATATATATATATATATATATATATATAAAATATTATATATATATTATATATATATATATATATATATATATATATATATATATATATATATATATATATATATATATATATATATATATATATATATAATTACTATAAAATATTGAATCTTTTGAAACTAGAGTGTACAGGAAAGTTTCAGATCATCCTAACACTAAAATTCCTATCAATCGGCTGCACCTTTGCATCATAGTTTTTTTGTAGTTAGTTTTTATTTCTATTTTGAAACTTTCAACATGGATTCCAACAAAATATAACCAACCCTAACACCTGAAATCTCAAACCTGATTGTCAATGCAACTTACTTAAAAAAAAAAGCACAACAAACGCAACAAACTAGAACACAAATCAATAATTTAAACACTCAAATCACAAATCTAAAAAAAACACACACGTCAAATAACTTTCAAACACTCCTAACAAAAAAAAACCTACAAAACACAAATAACATCAGAATGTGGAACACTATAAAACTATTGAACAACGGAGAAAACTACTATACTCCTACACACAAATCCATCAAAAACCCAAACTCTCAACACCCATAAACAACAAAACAACACACAAACATTCTTGCTACATATTTCACAAAACAAAGTCATAAACCCACTCACCCACAAAATATGAAAATAATTAAATCCCTTAAGAAAATAAAAAGTAGCCACCACCAAACAATAAAAATAACACCAACTGACATGAAAAACATCATAAAGACCCTTAAAAACTCACCAGCAACCGGAACTGACAACATCTCAAACATACACCTCAAACACTTGGGAAGTACTGCACTGACCAACCTAGCACACACATACAACAGTTCCATTAAATCTAATTTTATTCCTTTCATCTGGAAAAGAGCAATTATCAATCCAAGCTAAAACCAGGAAAAGACCCCTCGAACCCTTCCTTCTATCACCTAATCTCATTACTATCCACTCTGCGTAAACTACTAGAAAAACTCATATTGAACAAAATAAAACCTCACATCCCCAAACAAAAGTTTCAACATGGATTCCAACAAAACCACTCAACCACAACAGCTCTCGCAAACATTATACAACCAATAATAATAATCTTAAATTTCAGGCCCACACACAAAACATTACTAATAGCAATCGACATAAACAAAGCTTTTGACACAGTTCCCAGCCACAACCTAATCCACAAAATAATAAAATCAAATATCCCCACTAATTTAAAGAAATTGGTATCTAACTTCCTATCAGAGAGAACAGCACAAATACAAATCACAACAAGAAATCACGTACAATAAACATTAAAAACGGCGTACCACAAAGAGCAATTCCATCCCCTATCTTATTCAAGTTATTCACTGCCGACCTACCACAACCACAAACAGACCATACAAAGATAACAACCTACGCAGATGATATCACCATAGCCACCACATACCAGAACCTAAACACAGCAACTAATCTAACCCAAGAATACATCAACCAAATTCAATATTGGCTGCCCGATAATAGAATGTTTGCATCATCAAATAAATCATCTATTACTCTAATCACAATAGACCCCAAACTCGGTTCAACCAACTCCCAAATATTCATAAACAACATCGCTATCCCATTAAATAAAACACCCAAAATCCTTGGAGTAACAAAGGACACACACATCTGACTTTCACATAACACACAGAAAACATAACAACATCAGCAAACAGGAAACTAAACATACTAAGAACCATAGCTGGCACGGACATTAATAATAATAAACAGAAAATATCCACCACCATATACAAACAATACATCCGCCCAACACTAAACTACGCCTCACCAATGTGGCTGACCAAAGGTAACTAAAGAAAACTACAAACCCAAAACAAAGCACTCACAATTATAACAGAATGAACATCTACACCACCTCAACAACATCTACATGAAGAAACAAAAATACTACCCATAGACAAACACTTAGAAATGGTAGGCACTCAGTTCTACATTAAACACAAACACCACAACACCCATGCTAAACTGCACTTTCTAATCCCATTAATCACAGGTTAAACCAACCTCCTCCTTCTCTGGCTTTATTATACAAACAAATTCTGAATAACATCCAACCTCTACAAAACAACATCTCATACACTAAACAAATACACACACACACACACCTAACTGAAAATTATTTAAGAAACCGACAACCAAACAATATACTAAATACTCATCCACCAGAAATAGTACCAGAATTCAACTCTCTTCCAATAACCATTTAGTCATCCTTGGCTAAATTATAAATTAAGATGCGGCCACCACCCAAACTTGAAATATTATAAACATAGGTTCAACCTTACTTAACCAAACCATTTCAAGCACTTACACAAGATGCAACCTGGCCCCGGAAACTGTACCACATTACTTAACTAGACTGTCCTTCTAACCTAAATCCCAGAGAAATCTGGGAAATTTCAACCCTAAGCGATCTTTGGAGTAGGACAGCAGCGGAGGCGGGGTATCTGAGCGAGGTGTAGCAGCTCCAAGAGTAGGGTGGTCAGGGGGGAGAAAGTAAAAAAAAAAAGTATATATATATATATATATATATATATATATAATATATATATAATATAATATATATATATATATATATATATATATATATATATATATATATAATATAATATATATATATATATATATATATATTATATATATATATATATATATATATAATATAATATAAACTGTATGTGCTTACTGTATAGATAATCATTTATTAAAATACTTAATAATATTAAAAAAGAAATAAAACTTAAGAAAAACTGAAGTATCTCTTCCTTATCAATCAATAAAGACTTCCATCAAAGGATGACACAAAATTATTCCATTATTTTTTCTGATTTTTAAGCAAATGAATATCGGAGGCAAGAAAACACCCACATATGCTCATTCCTCTAATTGCAAGATACATAAAGTTTCAGCAGCAGGCTTCATAACTTTTAAGTATTTCATGTTACATAGAAATTATATTTGAAATATATGACGCCATCTTCCAGTATTTTTGGAATAGGACCTCTTTATTTAAGCCTGCTTTTTGCCTTTCTTCCCTGTTATATGATTATCAAATTTCTTGAGGCTATAACTGTGTGGTCCTTCAAGAATGAAAAGAGCGATTATGTCTTTGGTCAAGAGTTGGAAAGATAAAGTATAAGAAAGTGTAGATAATGTTTCTTCAGTATTCGGGAATATGTTAGAAGTAAAGTAATGCAAAAGTGCGGCGGCCAGAAAGAGGTTGACAAGAATCAACGAGAGCTGTAAAATTGACATGTCGATAATCTTAAGATTTCACCATTTCAAGAAGGGCTGTATGAGTGAGTGAGAGAAATCACCCCAGACATGAGTACATATTCCATACAAGAAATGACAACGCTCTCATACAGAGCAAGCAACTGGGGTAGTGTGAATAAATTGCAAAGACGCCTCAGAACGCCTTGCCTTTTAGAAACTTGCTTGGTGAAAGAAGCACAAATATGATGACGCTTCCAAAAAAGATCACAAGGAAAGGAAATAAGAATATTAAGGAGAGAGGAAGGTTTTAGTTGTGTATTTTCCAGGAAGATGTAATTGATGATGTAGAAGATATGAAGGAACTGAGCTTTGTGGATATTATCAACCGACATTAACACTCGCATATTCATATCAATTATCTACCAAAATTTTCATTTTCTTGCATTTGAAATTTCTACTAATTTATCTATACCTTAAAAACTTTCTTCATTTCTACTAATTTATCTATACTTCAAAACATTCTTCATACTTTTTCAAACGATAATTATTATTTATATTACCCTTTGCACTAGGATAATAAAGCAAAGGAAACTACCTCGTTATTCAATGTACCGCATATTTTATTTTAGTTCAACTATGAAAAATAATGTTATACAACAACTATGGCTAAGCTCTTTACAAAAGAATATTTTTAAAACAATTTTCGTCTAAATATAACGTGAAACGTGACAAATGTTTATATCTAAATGAGTGTTATTAAAACAAACTACAAAGAAACCACCAAGTCCAAAATGCCACTTACCATCTCCATTGAGGATCGTTTAGCAGTCCACCAGATCGTTCAACCAATCCATGAAGCAGGAGCTCATCAATAGTTTTCAAAATTTCTTGCAATGTTTCTTCAGTTGGAGGATTATTTTTGTCGAGGCGAAGAGGATAGATAATCTTACAAAAATAAAGAAAACCTAAATGTCATTAAGGTTACGAAATGCGAAAAAAAATAATTGGGCAAATGAGAGTAACATACTATAGAATATTTTAAAAGCTAGTTTCACTTTTTTCCTTTTTTAACAGTTGGCCCTCGTTCAGTAAGCGCCATGATATCCTCGAAATATGATAAAG
Organism: Trachelipus rathkii; assembly: GCA_015478945.1. Lineage (NCBI taxonomy): Eukaryota > Metazoa > Arthropoda > Malacostraca > Isopoda > Trachelipodidae > Trachelipus > Trachelipus rathkii. Next base: position 19,075 of record JABUQX010096086.1, on the reverse strand, counting down.
TACTTGACATTACGCTTAAAGATACTAATTTGTAAATTTAGACAGGCCTCGGGGTAGGGCTGACTAGAGTTGATTTGTTTTTTTTTTTAATTTGATTTTACATTAATTTTCTATTATGTTCACTATTACGTATGACTTTAAATATACATAGCAAGGAAATCTAAAATTTGTTTTAATATGTTTTATATTATCAATTGATATATTGGTTTCAGATAATAAATTTATTGAGGAGTCTAACCTAGGTAATTACGGAGTACAGGTATGTTTTGAAGTTCTCCTGTTATGAGCACGAACCGTATTAGTAAAATATATTACAATTTGGTATGCGATAATATCGATAATGACAAGATTAACTTTACTCTTAGCACTTTTATTTTATTGTTATATGGTGTAACACTATGAAGGTCTAAATTTGTTTTAATATAGATGATATTTCATATTATACGGTTTCAGATATAAGTAATTTGGAATACCTCACCCTAGGTAATATTTTATAGACAGGTGTTTTAGAGGTATCATCCTTTGCACAATTTACCTAGTAGAAAATTTACAATTTACTGTAATGCTCATAGTTCTAGTTTATCACAACATATCACTTATTTATATTGGTTTAATATATATATGTATGTATAGATATATAAAATGGAATCTAAATTTGTTTTATATATATGTAATTTCATTATTGTTATGTTAATTTTTCAGATATATAATAATTATGGTATTATATATATATAAGGCTCCTAGGTTCCTATTACTGAATGAGTTTTATATCAAGTTGATGTATCTCTTTGCACAACCGTAAAAAATTTTACCACAATATTAATGTAAGTTAGATATAAGGCGTAGTCATAAGCTTAATTTAATATTTATTGTTAATATTATTATTAAGAGTTTATTAAAGATTTAAATCATAAATTATGTTTAAAATATGTATATTACATGTTAGATGTTTTTACCAAGTAATTATAATATAATTATTTAAGGAGCTCCTAGTGATAATATTATTAGGCAGGTGTTTGGAGGTATTATCTCATTATTTGGCACAAACACTGTTAGAAAAAATACAATTGAATTAGTATATGAGATACATAAGCCTAGTCACAATTAGCGTTATTTATATGTTATTAATGATGAAATTAGCAAGGACAATTACCTTAATTTATGTTATTTAAATGTGTGTTCATGTTAGATATCGGAGTTTACAGATATTAAATTTGTGAGAGCATACTTTAACTAGGAAATTTTAATTAGGCAAGGATGTATTATTGAGGATATCTCCTTGCACAACCGTAACATAAATTAACAATTTGATATAGAGGTTAAGCGTATTCATAAATTTTTCATAAAGTTTATGTTATATATTAAATATATTGATGTATATTACAAAATTACACAAATATCTTAAGATTTGTTGATGTAATAATGTATTTAATATTAAGATTAATATATCGGTATTCCATGATAATATTATTATTGTATTCTTACCTAGTAATTGTATATTATGAGCTAGGTACTTTTGGATGGTATACTATCTTATTTGCATTATACCTAGTTATAGGGAAGATATAAAATATTTACTGAGGGCAGAAATTGACTTTCAACAAGTAGTGCATATAGCTTATATTTATAATGTTAATTAAGTATTTAATTATTGATTTTAGCACTTAAAGAGAAATACTATAGAATTTTAGTATTATGAATAATTGATATATTATGTTAGATATACGGATATTTCAGTATAATAATTTGGTGCTGCCTAGGGATAATTATTAGTCATAGAGATTTTATGTTTAGTAGTTATATTACATATCCTTTAGCTAAACCGTGAAAATTTACCAATTATTATTATATAATGTAGTGATAAAGCGGGTAGTCAAACATTAATTTATATTGGGTTATATGATGTAATTTTAGCTAAAGAATCTAAATTTGGATTATAATAGTATGATATATTCTAATGTTAGAATCGTTGATTTCAAGATAATATATTTAGGGCCTCTCTAGCGATAATCTATAGCCAGGTGTTTAGAGAGGATATCTATTCATTTGCACAGCGTGAAAAATGTATACATAAGAATGCTTGATGTGATAGTGATAATAGTCAAAGTCAAGCTTAATTATTATATTTTATATATATAGTTGTTAAATTGCCAGAAATAAAATTATTATAAATTGTTTTAATGTATTAATAATTATATATTAAAGATTATCGACGGTTTCTCCGATATAATAATTTGAGTTCTAAGGTAATTTAGGCAGAGGTTTAAGTGAGGTATCTCCATTGCATAAAATCCGTGGAAAAATTTATTACAATTTTGGATTTGTATTAGTATGAATAAAGTACTTAGTACAATATACACTTATTGTTAATGTTATTGTTTATAAGGGTGGTAAATTAAGTCAAGGAAATTATTAAATATTTGATAATACGTTATTTAATTATATAGTTTATTCATTTAGGTATTAGAGTAATCGGTTTCAGAGTAATAAATTTGGGTACTCCTAGAATATAATTATATAAGTTAAAGATCAGGTTTATTATTTGAGGTTCATCCATTATGCAACAAAAAAGTGAAAAAATATTTACAAATTGAAATGATAGGTGATTATAATAAGGGAGTAGTCAAAGCGAACGGTGGGCGATTAGTGTAAAAAATGTAATAGTAATTATGTGTGAAGCTTAGCTATAAATGGTATTAATACTAAATATTGATTTAAAATTGTATTGATTTATCATGTACGTGAATATTATTAATGTTTATGATACTAATCGCTTTCAAGATAATTAATAATTGAACTCTCTAAGGTAATTATTATTAGGTACATGATGTTTGTAGGTAACTCTCTACTTATTGCAGCATTCAGTCGATTAAATTATTACAATTAATGGTAGTAAATATTATTAATTATAATAGCTTAATAGTTCTATAAACATTATTATTTTATAATATTATTGTTATAATAATATATGTATTATAGCAAGTATACTAAGGAAATTTGTTTATTTAAGATATGTTATTATCATTGTGTATTTATATTAGATCGTATTCAGATAATAATTTAGGGCATTTCAACCTTTTAAGGTACATTTAAGGCAGGAGTTTATTAAGGTATAATCTAATAATTAATAGAACAACCGTGAAAATTTACAATTTAATGTAGTGATAAACGTAGTCAAGCTTATATATTATATATTAGTAATATGTGTAATAGCAAGGAAATATTAGATAAAATTTATTTAGTTTTTATTATGTATATATTTAATACATGTTAGATTTACTTCTACTAAAGTAATAGATAATTTGGAGACTTCCTATGGTTATAATATTTAAGGAGGATCAGAGTGTATTATTGAGGAGTATTATTTCTATTAGCGCAAGAATCCAAGTGAAAACTCAACTTGTTTACCAACTTTCGATGTAGGTGAGTTAAGAAAGGCCTAACGTCAAGCCTATTTATATTGTTACATGTGTATTAGCAATATAATTATATACTATAATTATATTATATAGTTTTAAACATTTAGCTTCATAATTATGAATTCGGTGTTCAAGTATAATAATTGGCACCCTGAGCGTAATTATAGGCTAGGGTGTTGGAGGTGACCTCTCTTTATCTAATACATTTACGCGCTAAAAATTCTAAACAATTTGATATTGTGGTAATATAGATTAGCGGTAGAGTTCACAAGCCACTATTTATTATATAAGTTGTTACTATATATATATATATGTGCTTAAAGTAGCAAACGGAAATTCAATTTATGATATTTATGTTATATGTAGATATTTACATGGTATTAGATCGGAGTTATCACAGATAAATCGATTATTGGGCTCAGTTAGGTTTAAATTTAGGCAATTAGGTGTTTAGAACAGAGGAGTTATATACTCCCTTTGACATCACATAACCCATGTTATAAGAAAAATATTTAGCACTTGATATATGTAGTTATGAATAAAGGCCTAAGGTCCTAAAGCTTATTCATTATTATATTGTATTTAGTCACATTTTGTATAATTCATTGTTTTTATTTTACAGAGCGAGATAATCTAAATTGTAAAGGGTCGATTTTTAGATCAATGTTAAAATTAAATAGAGCTCGTATTTCCAAGATTAATATAATTATAAATTCGGAGCTAGTCACAGTCGGTACGGGTAAGGTCGAGGTTCAGGACTGCAAGGGTCGTTTAGTAGTGCTTATCGGGATCCTTTGGCAAAACCCCATAGCGGGAGGCGGCAGAGAATAAAAGCATGTTAGCAATTTGAGTGTAGTTTAAATATTGACCAAAAACATGCCTTTATTTTATAGGATCTTGGAAATAATGATGTTTAGATTTATTATCATACGTTATAAACGACAGGGTGAGTATCACATGAGCGATAAGTTTGGGATATAATAATTCCTCATATATAATTGTAGTACCATTCCACTATATATGTATTCTACATCGATAATAGCATGCCGGTGTTGTCTAGTTTATAAGTCAAAATGCATATATTAGGGCTTCAGCTAGGTAAAATTCGAGTGTTCAACAGCGCTGCTATGTAAAGATTGTACCCAAATACTATTTCATTCTACTCTATATTTGCACACAGCTAGCATCCTAGTCCTACAGACGAATATAACCAGAGTGGACTTAATTTCAGGTAGGATACAATCTGAGACGCTTACGCCGAAGCGGTTTGACTTATTTAATAATTTGCGTTATACTTGAAATGTGTTATTATTAGAAGAGAAAGATATTCTATAAATTGTTAAATTACCTGTAACTTTATTAGAGAGGTTATAGAAGCTTACCATTGTTTCAGATTATCACAAGGAACATATAATTTGGGGCATACAGTATACTTCAGCGTAGCGGACGTAGTTTGAGGACCAGCTTTCGTGATTTATATTATATATTATATATTATATGTATATAAGTATAGATATATATTTTTTTTGCCCAACCGTGAAAATTTACAATTTGATGTAGTGATAAAGTCTAGTGTATCAAGCTTATCTACTTTTTTAATTAAATATGAAATAACTCATAAAATTAGAAAATAGTGTATTAAAATGGTTCTGTTTAAAAATCTAATCGTTTTCATGAGATATATAATATAATTTTAGGAGCTCCTAGAGGATAATTTGACCTACTCTTTCAAAAACCTAAATTATTTCTTTCCTCAAATTTAGAAATAAAATTAAGGTACAATTCGAGTTTAATTGAACAATTATGATCCGTTCAGTAGTTTTTTTCTATTGAATTATCGGAGATGAGTTGGATGTATTTTACACACCTGACATTAGCTCTAAGCAACTGGAGAGGATCTATATCTTTAGATACTCTAATCTTATAGAACTGAAAGTAATTGAGTTTTCTGCCGAAGGAATATACTCAGAGTATATATTCTAAGTAAGTGATTTGTTCCTCAAAGAATGATAATATATTGAATTTCGGTGCTCTCATATTCTGGACAGATCGCATATACAATTCTCTGTTCGGGATTGCACTGGACCACCTTATCTATACTCTGGGCGCGACTCACCGGACTTTAATGACACAGGATATCTAAAGGACTTGGTGAGAAGAGAAAATTTAGTGAGCAATAGTTAAGCTGATTAGTGAATACAAGAGTCGTTGATGGAATATCTCACAGCGACATGCATAAATGAGTGGTAGTGAGGTAATATCGTCGTATGGCACGATCAAGCGAGAATCACTAAAACTATTTTAGATTTGTTCCTGGATTAAATAATTGTAGTGATGTATTAGACATGAAGATTTGATTATACAATAATTTTAACGAGTACTTGCTCGAGTGATAATCATTAAAGTGTGATTGGAGACACGTCACTATGTAGCAAGTAAGAAATTATTAACGAATCAGGTTATTTTAGTCAATGTAAGAGAGAGAAAGAGGTATTATGTGGCTTTAACTTGAAAGTCACCCAACTTTCGTAGAAACACATTTTTAACTATATATATTGAATTAAAAATACAATGCCCAATTATTATATTGCAAATATACTCCAATTTTATTTTGATGGGTTATACCCTGCTCAAGTACAATTCTGGACAGAATAAGGGATAATCTAAATTTTAACATTTTAGTTAAATAATGATTTGGATTTTTCAAAATAGGTGGAGCCACCATAAATCGAGTTTATTACAAGCTATAATATTGGACTCAAACTAGGTGGTAATTTATTGAGACAGGTGTATTATTAAATGCCGGAGGTCAATTACCATTTAAATTAGGTAACCTGTTTGTGGCGGAGCAGAGGTGCTCTGCCAGAGAATTCTGAACATATTTATATATAACAATTTTATGTAGTTAGTGATAAAGCCTAGTCAAGCCTTTTTATATTGTTATAATGTGTAATAGCAAAGATATAAGACTAAATTGTTTTATAAATATGTGTAATTATGTGCATTGTTGGATATACGTTAGTTTAAGAATAATAAATATTATGGCTCTCATAGGTAATTAGGCAGTAGCTGATTTGTTAGTGATATCTCTTTGCATCAAACAGTGAAAAACTATACAACTTATATGATGTTGTAACAAATAGTTTATGATCAAGCATATTTTTAGATTATGTTTATACTTATATGTAAATTTATATAAGCAAGGAGAAGATTGATTATAAGATTTGGTATTTATCTTTAATGGTAGATTGTAATTCATAGTTGAAAAGTTATACAGGTTTCTAAGATAATATTATTATATTGGGCTCCTTGTGAGTTATTACAAATATATTTAGAGTACTTAGTATTGTAGTTGTATAAGATTAGAGATGCTGTTGTAGCAGCGAGAAATTTTGAACAAATTATTTTAAAAAGTAGTGATAAAGCCTAGTCAAGCTTATTTTAATTATATATTTGAGAGTATATTGATATAAATTAGTAAATGCTAAAGTGAAATTACTATAAATATTTGATTTTTAATTATAGGGTTTTGTACATTGGTTTCAGATAAGATGAATTATTGGCTGCTCCCTAGGTGATTATATATAGCTATGTAGATGTTTATGAAGTGATAACCTATATCCTTTGCACAACCAGTGGGGAAAAATTACACAATAGTATGTGAGGTTATTATTGATAAAAGTACGAGAAGTTTCAAGCCATATATTCTTATATCACGTTGCCTAGTAGTGTAATACCAGGATCTAAAATTTTGCTTATTTAATATGTATTCATGTTAGATATCGGATATTCAGTTATTATGTATTGGGGTGACTACACCTAGGTAATTTTAAGTAGCAGTGATGTATATGATAGGTATTCATAGATCCTAGCACCCCAAAGTCACGTGAAAAATTTTATATCAATGTAGTGTTCCACTAGAGTTAGTAAATAAGTCTTAATTTTTAATATATGGAGTTATATTAATATGTGTCAAAGTCAAGGAAATCTAAATTTGTTTATATTATATGTATTTATCAATATTAAAAATATCTAGGTTTCCAGATACTAATAATTTTAGTGGGGCCCGTCCTTTAGTTAATTAATTTTAAGTATAGTATATATTAAGTGACATAAAAGTTATTAGTATATATCTAAATATAAATATACTACTACTTATATGCTAAATTCTCGTCTTACACAACAAACACATTTGACGGGAAGTAGAACAGTGAATGAGGTATGTATAGTGATATTTAGCGTAGTCAATCTTTAATTATTAATAATAGTATTGATAATTAAACATAATATATACTGTGTATATGCATTAATAGAATATATGAAATCTTAAATTTGTTTTAATATGTTAATCTAATGTTAGATATATCGGATATTCAAGATCACATATCAATTTATGGGGCTTCACATATGGTTAAATTTAGCATAGTGTTTATTGAGGTAAATCTCTCATTTGAGCAACGAGAGGGCACGTGATATGGAGAGAAATTTTACAATTTTATGTAGTTGAGATTATAAAAGAGTTAGTTACAAGCTTATCTAATCCATAATATATTATAATTGGTATTATATATATATATTAGTAAATATTTCAAAGGGAAAATCTAATATTTGTTTTAATAGTATTCATATGTTAGAAATTATCGGTTTCAGATAGAGTATTTATGGGAGCACCTCCAACAGTGATAATTATTATATTTAGCGCAGTGTTTGAGGTGCCTATATCTCTTGCGATCATAAAGCCGTAGAAAAATATACAAATTTATGGATGTAGTGTAATAAAGCCTAGGTCATTAGCTTATTTATAATTATTGGGAATATATATAGCATATAAGACGTAAGGATAATCTAAATTATTAGTATTTTAATAATATGTACTAATATTTACTATAGTTAAATGGTTTCAGGATAATGACAATATTAGGGACGTCTACTCAGGGTAATTCTAGGCAGGTGTTTTGAGGTATCTCCTTTGCAAGCATAACCGTAAAAATTTACGATAAAATTGATGTTTTAAACGTGATAAGCTATAGTACAAGCTTATTTGATATATATGTTAATATTTGTGTATATAAGCCATTAGAAATATCTAAATATATTGTTTATATTATATGATATATTTTAACATGGTGTATAAATATTACGGAGGATATTTTACAAGATATATCATTTATGGGCTCACATAGGTATAAATTACTTAGAGCAAGGTGATTTGAGGTAAAATCATCCTTTAGCAGCAAACCAGTGATATAAATATTAAACAATTTGATTTAATGAGCGTAGTCAAGAGTCAAGCTTATTTATAATATTGTATGTGCAATATATATGTGTATCAGCAAGGAAATCTAAATTCGTTTTAATAAGTGCATCAATGTTAGATCGGTTTCCCCAGATAATAATTGTTGGCTCCCCTGAGGTAAAGATTTATATGGTCTAGGTGTTTGAGGGTATATTCATCCTTTGCATAACAAGCCCGATTAGGAAAAATTTATAAAGTTTGATGTAGGTGATAAAGCGGTAGTCACTTCAGGTAGAATTCTTAACTTAGTGGATAAACACCTCAAAACTTTCCTTAATTTAATTGGTTCGTATCACTAATTATGAGTTTTATAAAACATATTACTTTAAAATATTATTATGGCTTGTTATGGGCTGGTATATATAAAAACACCAGAGCTCTGAATATATTTATTCATCGATTGTGAAGATCAGGAGCGCTTAACACATCTTAGCACATTTTATTGGTGTCTAGCATTATTGGAATTTAGGTCTAATAGAAGACACAGGTGTTAAATAGAGATGATACATTGACATTACTATTATCAACAATATTCTGATATGAAAATTAACTCTATAACCAAAATGGGATTATAGCGTGTTACTGCTGTAGTCACAAAATAGCCGTTATTACAGTCTCAGAAAATGTTTATTCTTATGCACTAGAGTTTATAGTGATAAATGATCAAATGCTTCATATGCGACATTCTCACTATATTCAATTATATATAACACAGGAATAAATTCTTATAAGGTTTTCCACTGTGATAGTAGAGTCGGTTTCAGGATAATAAATTTGGGCTCCTAGGTTCTCAAAAGTCTTGGAGGTTCCCCTGCGTGTTTTGTTAGGCGTGAGTTCTCCCATATTGCATTCCTAACACCACACAACATATTTTTTATAACTACCTTTTTGATGTATCTGTAAGAAATTTTCTATCATATCATCCACTTCATATATTTCGTCTTTAACTCTCAGGGTATCGTTGATATATTTAGATATATGAGCTGTTATAGGTAAATAGGAGAGAGGAAATGTAAATAGTTCTAACACCTATTGGCAAAAATACTTTTCACATAAAATTGGTATCATTCGGCATTCCGAATAAGCACCACGGGTTTCAGAATATATGTTAGATAAAGGTTAGTGGCCACACTAGACCCTAAAAATTTTTAAATTAATGAGAAGTGTTTAGAAGATAAAGGTAATTCAATGACTCATGAGTTTTATTTTATTTTAAACGTATATATGTAGTATGGCATATATGTAGTCCGTTATATCTAATGGGCCACACTTAATATAGCGGCCATTAGAGAAAACTACATCATTACATAATTTGGGGTTTATTTGATAAGAGCACACTGGAACCTAAGTACCAAGGCTTATTAGTATTAAGTATATTCACAGTTAGCTGTTACTATATTGTATATAATAACACCATTAATCACTAAATTTTTGTTTTTAAATATAGGTAATTTAGTTTTCATAATTAAATGAGAATTATTACTTTCAAGGATTAATATATATAAGAGAGGGGCTTCCGTAGGTATTAGGGGAGTTTACTCCGTATAAGACATGCTTTGCCCTTGTATTGAGCGCGGCGAGAAAAGAGTGTAATATAATATGTCCTTTGAACAATGTTCTCTGTATCGAGGGTCTTGAGAAATTAAAAGAGAGCGTTCAGAGTTTATATTAACTTCTAATATATACCATTAGCCATTAAAAGCATCTATTAAATACATATAACTGACACGGAGCAAGAGGCAACATGCACTGACTAATTATGGAATATCGTGATAGATATTCGTTACTTCGCCGATGTAGAAGGCCACTCAGATTGCAGATTAAACATATAGATATAACCATCAATTTTTGAAATTGGTATATCATTTTACCTATAGAGAGTTCGAGAATATACTGTCTCTCTACAGATTATATCTTGACATTGTGTGCGAGAATACGAGTGAATAAAGTAATATCACACATTTAAATCTTAATTGTAGAGTGTGAGGTATCTAACACATATACCATGAGGTGAGATTGTCATATCACTCTAATATTATTCGATTATATGTTGTAATAAGTCGATATGAGTGACAAATGCTAACTATCTAGCGAATGGTTTTAATATATACAATGAAATTTACTCACAACACTCATTAATCGAGTATTCCAAAGCGAGATATTTTATTTCACTCACATTCTACCATTCCTGCTTCGTACTTCCCGGTCCTACAGCATGTTGATGATTCTGGTCTCCATGCACACAGAGTCTGAGTCGTGAGACATGCTCGACTCCGACTCCGAGCTCACCGACTTTGAAGCTCGTTATATCACTTTATGCTACGCCTAATTTCATCTGTTTAATCAAGATCTAATTTAGCCAGATCAATATAATTTGATAATGGTATGCAGTAAGATATGACAGATTAATATTATGACCACAAATATTATCATAATGTTATATATAGGATATCTAGCGGTTAGGTAATGTAGTAGAGATACAAGGAAATACTAACAATTTGTTTTAAAATATAGTATTCCATAATTATTAAGAATAGAGTATATATTCAGGCTTTCTGAATAAGATAAATTTGGGTACTCCTAGGATTATTATTATAGTAGCTAGTGTTTGAGTTATCTATCTTTATTGCACACACGTGAGGAAAAAGTATTACAATTTGAATGTAAGTAGATATTTAATAAGGTAGTCGAAGTAATTAATTTATAAATAATGAGTTACTAATATGTGTAATAAGCATAGATAGATAAAATCTAAATTTTAGTTATTTTAATATTAATATTCATGTGCTCTACACTATATTTTCTACAGATCATGATAGATTATAGATTATTATAGATTATTATTTACTAGGTAAATTAGTCAGATGTTTTAGGTATTACATTTGAAGAAATCGTGTAAAATTTCTTTTACGAGAACAGGTGAAGACTACAGTAATAATAAAAAGGTGAAGATTGTAGTACCAGTAAACAGGTGATGATTGAAGTTGTAGTAAGCAGGTGAAGACATGTATACCAAGGAATCAATCTATTTTATGTTTATTATTATATAGTTAATTTTACAATGTTAAACTTTTACAGATAATAATTTTTTAGGGAGAAATATTAGTATATGATTATATAATTTAAGGCAGGTGTTTTGAGTAAATCTCCTTTGCACAACCGGTGAAAAATTATTACTAACTTGAGAATGTAGATGTATAAATAGACCTAGTCAGTTCTTTATATATTGTTTATATTATATGTGTAATAGCTTAAATTAAATTTCATATAAATTATGATATTTTTTATTTTTTTTATTTTAAAAGGTGATGATTGCATAGTTGTAGATAAGCAGGTGAGGAATTGTAGTACCAGTAAACAGGTGATGATTGTAGTTGTAGTAAGCAGGTGTTTTGAAGGTACGCTCCTTTGGCACAACCGTAAAATAAATTATTTTAAATTTTGAAATTAATAGTTGATTATAATAAGCTATCCTGCCTTATTTTTAATATATATTTAGTTATATATATATATAAAGTTTCTTTTATGCAAATATTTGTTAAGAATTAGAAAAATAGTAATCAAATATTTAGCATTTCAATTATTTAATATAACTGCGCATGCGCACTTTCGCATATGTGCATGATTAGGCCAGCTATTATATATACCTATTCAGACCTTCTCATGAAGTGAGTTAATTATATAGGCAGGTGTTTTGAGGTACCTCTTATCTGTTTCTAAATACGTGAAATAATTTACATTTTGATATGTAGTGATGAAACACGCTAGTCAAAGCTATTATTATAATTGAGTTATTAATATTTATGCAAATAAAACTAAAGAGGATAAGAAATTTATGTTTATTTAATTGTATATTATTATACATAGTTAGATATTGGTTTAAGATAATAATATGGGCTCCTAGGTATATTAGGCAGGGTATTCTCTCTTATCTCTCTATTGCACCAACTACTAGTATAGAAAATAATTTACCATCATATATATATATATGATTATAGAACGTAGTTAACAGCATTTTATTTTAAGGTTCATTATGGATCATTTTATTGATTTTTTATTTATCAACTTTACGAAGAGTATATTTTTGATTTTAATATATGTTATTACCATAGTTATGGTATCATACAGTTATTCAGATTTTAACTAATTTGGTCATCTTAAGGTAATATTAGGCGGGAGTATCAGTTTGAGGAGTAATGCTCCTTAAGACACTGAACCTTCGAAAAAAAGTTTACTAATTTTAGATAGTTAAGTATGAGATAATAAATGACTAAGGATCTAAAGCTTATATTTATAATTAGTTTAATAAGAGAACCATTTATAATGCAAAGATGAAATTCTAAATTATTAGTGTTTTATTAATATAATGTATAAATCTTAATATTTACATATATAAGTTTTTCATTGATTATTATATAATTATATAGTTGAGCTCTCACTGATAGTAGTGATTTATGAGACAAGGTGATTTTTAGGTGACCTATAGTAATATTCCTATGTCACCCCACAACCTGATAAAAATGTTACAAAATTTGAAGAAGATAGAATGATTAGTATAGTTAAAGCATTATTTTTATAATATCTGGTTATATATTGCTATAAATAATGCCTAGATAAATAATCTAAATGTCTTTAGTTATTTAAATATGTATTCTATGTTATAACGATTATCGGTTTCAGAGTACATAATTTGGGCCCTTAGGTTATAATTAAGGTCATGTGTTCTTATGGAGGTACATGTCACGAATTTTATGCACACACCGATGAAATATTTATCATAATTTATGAATGTAGTGATAAGAGTTCAATAGTACCTATTATATGATTGTATTTATTTTATTGTATGTTAATATAAACGTTTCGATAAGATCTATAAATATTGTTTTAAATTAATTGGGTTATATCATATATAATAGATCGGTAGGTTTCAGATTATTTTATTAATGCTATTATGATGCTCATCAAGGGTAATTAGGGCTTCACGAGAGGTGTTAGGTACCGTTATAGTGCTATATATAGTATTGTTATAAGTAAGGACAAGCCGTTATAAATAAATTTATAAAATTTTAAATGATAAGTATTTAGTATAGAAAATAACCCAAAGCGTATATTAGACTTTACAATATGTTAGTAGATTTATTATATTAGGAATATATACCTATTGTCTTATTTAATAAATGTATAGTCATGTAAGTAATCGGTTACAGATCAATAGATTTGAGAGCTCCTTAGGTTTAATTTTTTAGAGCAGGGTGTTTACTTAATAGTATCTCCTTATGCACAACCTAGAGATATAAAAATTTTAATCACAATTTGCATGTAGTGTTAATATAAGGAAGTAAGTCCCCAAGCTTATTGCAAAATTATGAGTTTAATATAATTGTAATAGCAAAGGGAGGATAAATCTAAAATTGTATTATTAAAATTATAGATATTATATTTAGCATGTTGGAAATTATCATATTACCTGAGATATATAATTTGAGCTCCTATGATATATTTAGTAGCAGTGTGTATTTAGAGAGGTATATTATCCTATTATTATTATTGCAAAACCTTTGGTAAAAATTTACAATTTGATATAAGTGATATATATAAGCCTAGTCAACATCACTTATATTTATATTGGTTATAGTATGTGTAGAATAGTCAAGGTTAATATCTATAATTAGTTATTTTAATATTAGTCTTAATAATTAAAGAAACTTAGGTGTACAAGTTATATAATATATATTTTGTGAGGACACCATTTTAGGAAGAAATCTTTTTTATTATAGTTATACTAGTATATGATAGCTGCCTATAGTATAGGTACAAATAGTAAAATAAAGGTGGGGGGGTTGAAGGTAACTCCTTGTGCCACAACCGTAAAAATTTATAAACAATTATTGTACTGTAAATTCAATAAGCTAGGGAGTAAGTTAAAGAATATTTTAAATATTGTGTCATATAATATGTGTAATAGCAACAAAATCTAAATTTGTTTTAAGTTATGTATATTTACCATGTTAATGATATAATTATACCTATTCGTTATAAGTATACTGGTAATACGGAGGATTATTCACAATGATATCATAATATTTTGGAGGCTCTCTAGGTATTAAAGTAGCAGGTTAGTATTTATTAGAGAGGTATTCCTTATTGAGGCACAACCACACGATGAAAAATTTATCTATCAATATTATTGATGGTAAGTTAGATAGTATAAATATGAAAAAGATATTATTTATTGAAGAAATATATATGTGTAATTATATGACTAAAGGCTTTTAGAGGTGAATAGTTTTTAAATCTAAAGTATATCATTTATTAAAATTTTGATTTTTCTAGATAATAATTAACCCTTTTGATTTTGGTAGAGAAATAGGTAGGAATATAGTAGAAAAGGTTTTGGTAATTAGGCAACTATCCAAAAAATTTAATGACAATATATCCATACTCAAATATGCCCTAAAGTATGAATCTCCATCATATCTTATTATAATGATATTTTCTTGCATAAGCAAATGAATGTATATAATTGAGGTACACTTAGAAAATAAGTTTCTTAATGTTTAAGATAATCTGAGGTGTTATCTAGAGAGATCATACATTGGCGTCCTAGAATATTTTGATTTAAGATTTATGGATTTTGTTTTGATGAGTATCATCCTTATGCCTAACAACCGTGAGAAGATATTGCAAATTTATTGTGTATGTTTAAATTGGTCATACCTTCTTTCATCTTGCGTTGACCAATATAGTTTCGATTAGACTAATCAGATCATATAGTGAATTTGTTTTAAATATGTATTTTAAGCATATTAGTTTAATATATATCCTAGAGTTATATTCACGATAATAATATTTTGAGGGGCTACAAGTTATATACTAATTTTATATAGGCAGGTGTTTGGTATAGTACCTGAATCTTTAGTAATATACTATATATTTAGAGCACTAACGTATAGATATTTTATAACAAATTTGATGTAGTTAGGATAAAGCCTAATCCGAAGCTTATTTATAACTTGTTATATATATATTAATTAATGTTGTGTATAATAACTAATAGGAAATTTGGTACTAAATTTGTTTATTATTCAATGATAATATTGATGACATTTTATATAAATCTAGTATTATCATATAAGAATATAATGGTAGACAAATCAATTCTACAATTTAAACTTATAATATACAGGTGTTGAGGTATCTCCTTTAGCACAACCAGAAAAAAAATTTACAACTTGACTGTAATAATTATTATTTATATATATGTATGATAATATAGTATTTATAGTATATATGAATATATTAGTATATAATATAATTGGAGCTATGAGTAATTATTCTTAATAAATATAGTATATATATATGTAAATATTATATATATATATTAGTATTTAATAATAATATTATTAGCTAATATATATATATATATAGATTATAAAGTATATATATGTATATATATATTATATAATATAATTATATATATCATATATGAATAACTATATAGATATATAGAGAGAAACTATTATATATAAATTATATAAATTATTATTATTATTAGTTTATTTATTATAAATAATATATATAGTATAATATTTACTTATATATATATCTTTCAATATATTATAATACTTATATATATATATACAAATATATGGTGACTATTGGGCAAAGGCCAGCTGTACTAAAAAACTATAACAAGCTACACAAAAAATATCATTTATAATCGAGGGAGTACATTATAAGAGAAGAGTGAAAAAAAAATAAAAAAAAATAACGGCTTTTTAAAAAAATTAATGTTAAAATGTTGAAAAAATTTACAAGTTTTTTGAGGAAATCGAACATGGCTCGCTACTCGCGACTGAGCAAACAAGGGGCCAATGTGAGATTTTTTTCTTTTAAAAACTAAACGAATACTCCGGGTAAACAAGAGAACGATGGATAGAGTCGGGTTTCTCGGCCTACCGAGACGACGGGGAGCGCGCGCGCGCGCGAGCGCGCGGCTCGAACCCCTAAAAGATATAAAAGAAAAAAATAATATTTATCTCCAAAGTAAAAAAATTTGGTTATGTTTAGGCACGCTCGATACTTGAAGATACTAATGCGGCAGTTTCAGAGGTCAAGATCGTCAATCAAAGCGTCAATGCGAGGTGTATGATTTTAACTAATATTTAAGATGTTAGTTGAATAAATAATTAGAATACAACATAGAATTTTTGTTGTTAATTTTCTGATGAAATTTCAATTATCCTGAAATACATGAAATATATGTTATTATGTTATTTATTTCCCTGTACTGAGTATTGTTTTCTAGTTACATTCCTGAACTCTCGGGAGGCTCTGGCCTAGCATATATATTTGTGCGTATCGTATATAGTTATATATAATATTATATATATAACGTATATATATATATATATACTATATATATTATATAATATATATATATATATATATATATATATATATAATCAAAATGAGATGTATTACTGATTTTCATCATTGATTTAAATAAAAATGTTTACTTAATAACTAACAATATAAAGAGCGTGAAATCAATCTATTATTTTTCTGCATAATAATTAATGATCAGAAGAAATAGCATAATATATTAGTAGCAGAAGTATTACTAATACAATAGAAATTGTAAAATTTCTTAAAGTAATGAAATATTAAAAAGCACATTTAAAGTTGTAAAAACACTTCATATAAAATTGATAAGGTTCTTATCTTTTCTGACTTTGGCTAACTACATTTTGTCGTTCATTCTCCATGTATATATTTCCTATATTACCTATTAGAAATAATTCTATAACAATTCCTGGAATTTCCAGACTAGCTCTAACTAAAGCTATCATTTTAACGAAGCTTAAAGCATT
This sequence comes from Trachelipus rathkii, assembly GCA_015478945.1. Taxonomy (NCBI): domain Eukaryota; kingdom Metazoa; phylum Arthropoda; class Malacostraca; order Isopoda; family Trachelipodidae; genus Trachelipus; species Trachelipus rathkii. The sequence continues at coordinate 1,487 of JABUQX010096086.1, read as the reverse complement.
AATATAAAAATAATAATATAATAATGAGTAATAACTAATAAAAATAATAAAATAATAATAATAAATATAATATAATAATAACTATAATAATAGATAATGAATAAAATAAAATAGCAGATAATAAATATATTAATAGATAATAATATAACTTAGATAAAAAAATATATAATAATAATTAAGTAATAATAATAAATTATATTAATAAAATAGTAATAATAATAGATATATAATGGAATAATAATAATATAATGAATAATAATCAATAATATAATAATAAATAAATAATAATAATATAATTATATAATAATAATAATAAATAATATATAATAATGAATAATTAATACACATTAATAATAATAATAAAATGATGAAAGAAAGCTTTGTAATCCTAATAAACTGGATAATAATAATAATAAAATAATAAATAATAATATAATAATAATAGATACTATATAAATAATATATAATTATATAATAATAAATATAATAATAATAATAATAATAATAATACATGAATAATAATATATGAATAAATAGATACATATTAATAATATAATAACAATAATTTTATGATAAAATAAGTTTATAAATATAACATGACAATGAAACTTGGTCAGACATCCGAAAATTAATGCTACTCCAATTTGTTTAAATCTAAAAGAATGGATCAGAAACAACATATATAGTTTGATTCGTAGAGACCGAAGCGAAAGACATATGTCAACAAATAGTTAACGCTGAAGAAAGGATACTATTGGGTTCAAAACGGAGAGTAATCAAATGTACAACTTTGCTTTTCTCTATTTTAGTCAATATTATTAAATGATATTATTAAATACTATACATTATATTCATGCATACATTCATATTATTATATATAATGATAAGATATATATAATATATATATCATGGGTATGATATATATAGAAGTTATTATATATATAATAATATATAGTATAAAATAATTAATATAATATATTAGTGTATATAAGTATGTATGTTTATGTACTCTAAATAATATATATATAATATATACTATAGTATAAATTTAGTTTGTAAATTATATGTATATGTATATTAATATATAAGAATTAAGATATATAGAATATATATATACAGGTCTAGGGAGTAAGTCATAGGGAGAGGCTGTAGGCTAGTGCCTTTCTGTATTTAGAAGAACAAATAATAGTTCATATACTATATACTATATAAATATATATATATATATATATATCCTATTAATAATATATATAATTATATGATTAGTACATCAATATATATATAAATATATATAATATATACTCATATTATATATATATATATATATAATATTATGATAAATATAAACATATATGTAGTATATATAAAAATATATATATACTGATAAAATATCTATATTTAGTAATATAATAGTAGATATATATATGGTATTATAAAGAATGGTGGTACTTACCAATATTAAGATTATATAAATATGAGGAGGCGCT
>JABUQX010096085.1:12500-25000 GCA_015478945.1 Trachelipus rathkii | reverse complement strand
GGCTGTAGAGCTGATGATGGAGAGAGGTCTGGATATCTTGGGCGTGTGCGAGGTGAGGTATAAAGGAGAGGGAGTGAAGAAATTAAACAATGATTACGTCACGGTTTATAAGGGTAGGGAAGAAGAGAGAAGACACGGTGTAGCGATCGTTATGACACCAGAAACATATAAACGTGTAATAGAAACGGTATTAGTGAACGAGAGAATTATGGCCGTGACGTTGAAAGGTGGAGAGTCAAAGTTGAGTATTATACAGGTCTATGCACCGCATCAGGGAAGACCTACGGAGGAGAAGATAGAGTTTATGGAGACCCTGCAGGATGTATATGATGGAAGAAGAGGAGGACACATAATAATTATGGGAGATAAATTGTATATGTAGGGATTAAGCATGGAGTATGGAGGAGAAACACTTGGGGGCGTTCGGAGTAGGAACAAGAAATATAGAGGGGGAGAGACTAGTTGACTTTGCCATAAGAAATGATACAGTGATCATGATATTAGTATCTCTACAACATATATTAAATATAATGATATATATATATAATATATATATATATTTATATTATATAATTATATATACTTAATATATATATATATATGGATTATATTATATATATTAGAGATTTATATATATATATACTATATATGTATATATATATATATATATATATATATATATATATATATATATATATATAAATATATAAATATATATATATATATATATATATATATATATATATATCAGGGTGATGACTAAAAATGAATTTCGAATTTTAAATGTCCTGTCATGTTATGTAATGAGTTTTCATAAAGTAAGGAAAAAAAATCATATCTTTGTTTTTTCCGCATTAAAATGTTTCATCCCCCCCCCCCCCGCGAGGGATGAAATGATTTCTTTTTTGCTGGTAAGATCTTCTATGAGAACAACTATTGCACAATGTCTCTAAACGAACATTATACTTATTTACTAGCTTAAGTAAGTTTAAGATTCCATATGAGGTGAAAGGACTATATGCAGTCACGCTAATGGGCAGTGCTTTTGGCAAACGGTTGAAGAAGAGGTTAAATCAGGTATACGCTATCGAATTTTCAGCGTGTTTTCTACATGTGAGTGGTAAAGTTGTATGACATGGCTATATAGTATATATAATATATATATATATAATATATATTATATAATATAATATATAATATATATAGTATATATATATATATATATATATATAATATATATATATATATATTATAGAATATATATATATATATATATATATGAGCCGACTGCGGTGGAGAACGGACGCATTAAAGAGAGTGGAAAAAGGAAAGAGAAGATTTAGAAGAAAGGAATAAAGAGAAAGAAGTAGTACAAGAAACACAGAGCTTGCAACGACAGGGATTAGAAGTTGAAGAATGCTGGCGAAGGAGATGGTTCCTGATGAGAACATTTGTTCAGACTGTGATGAAACTTTTTAGAATTTTATTTGTACAAAAATTTATAAATTTAAACAAAATTAAAAAAATTAAAATCTATTTTAATATAATGGAGGAGCACAAAAATTTTAATCTTGATTCTTTTTGATATAAAAGTTAATTAAATTAATAATGACCAACATCATTTGGATTTAGTTATTTATTGATAAGAAAATTAAGAGAAGACATTCGGTGGAGTCGGCTCGTATAGGTCAAAAAGGAATGGATCAAGCACCAAAAAGGCATCCGATAGCTCAGCTGTTAGAGCACTCGCCCAAACTAAGCGAAAGACCCAGGTTCATCACTGGTCGGTCGTGAGTGTGTGTTACTCTCTTCTTGGCTCCGTCTTGCCAGACAAAAATTGAGCACACCCCCTCCTAGATTAGGGCTTTGCCCGTGAGTGGGTGTTAACTGTAAAAAAAAAAAATAGTATATATATATATATATATATCTTATGACTCATAATATATTATATATAATATATATACATAGAAATTTATATATATATACACTTGATATGTATAACAATATATATATATATATATAATAATAATAATAATAATAATAATAATAATAATAATAATAATAATAATAAAATAAAGATTGGAAAGACTAAACTTAGTTGGAAATTTTTTCCTGTGTTGTGGCATTGCTTTATTTTAATTCTTTTCATTGTAATTATTTGCCTTTCATAGATTTGATAAATAATAGTGTAAAAAAATTGAAAACATTAATCTTATATCCATGACATACTTTAAATCTTGTGATATGATTAAAAAAATGCCTAAAAATGTGCTTCAAATCTACCAGACATATCATCATTCTATTTATTCAAGGCTGTGTTACTTTCTTGTAGTAACAATGACCAACTTGTCGGAGAGAATGAATAGAAGAGGACCACCAATGAACAGCTCTTTGAGATGCGTTAATTGACTGGAGCAAATGAGCTGGTGGGGTGCAGACTTAGTAAAATATACTAAACACCATAATATTGGTGTTAATGTATATGTTTTAAAGGACTAGATTTCTATTTGAGGGTTTAGAATTTCAATGTTTTAAATAAATTATATGTTATGTTCGTTTTCAACTTAATTTTTATTTTATTTTATGCATAATACATGACCCAAAGTATGATAAAAAGCAACAAGTCAATAGAGCATGGCAGGGATTTTCGGAGGAAGGGGAGGGTGGTTAAGGTTTGCGCTACTGCTTACTGCTTAGGAGTCAGCAAAGTACATATTTTTGTAATAAAAAATATAAATTTCTTTAGTAAAAACCTAAAAATGTTTAATAATGAAATAGATTTTCTGAAAGTAAATATATTTTTAAAATAAATAACAACTTTAAAAATAAAACATGAAATAATAAAATTATGAACAAAAGAAAATATAATAGTTTATGTTTACAAAGTAAATTGTGAAAATATAATTGTTGCTGGTTAAAATGATCAAAGTTTAGAGAATAATAATATAAATGTATATGTTTGAAAAAAATGGAGAATACAAAATATTAAAGTAGTAGTAGTAGTAGTAGTAGTAGTAGTAGTAGTAGTATAGTAGTAGTAGTAGTAGAGTAGTACTAAAATTGACTGTTGAGTTTTGATATTATTATTATTATTATTATTATTATTATTATTATTATTATTATTATTATTATTATTATTATTATTATTATTATTATTATTATTATTATTATTATTATTATTATTATTTATTATTATTAATTATTATATTATATATTATTGTATTTTATTATTATTATTATTATATTATTATGATTATTATTATTAATTATTATTATTATTTATATTATTATATTATTATTATTATTAGATTATTATTATTATAATTATTATTATATGATTATTATTATTATTAGTAATATTAATTATTATTTTTTATTATTATATTATTATTATTTTATAATTATTATTTAATATATTTATTTTTTTTTTAATTTATTATTATTATTATTATTATTATTATTATTATTATTATTATTATTATTATTAAGCAACTTTCTTGGCTATAAATAAAATTTTGTTTAAAAATTATTTTTCAAATTAGGCTATAAAACTTAATTGAGAGAGAGAGAGAGAGAGAGAGAGAGCAGAGAGAGGAGGAGGAGAGAGGAGAGAAGAGAAGAGAGAGAGAGAGAGAGAGAGAGGGTGAAATTCATTTATTTGAAATTACTCTCCGACATTTTACAATATGAATAGCAAAACCTTTCACTTCTTAAGAGCAGTTAGTTCATATATTGTAATCGGAGGTTTTATGATTCACACTGACTGACAAACATAATGTTAAAAGAAAGGAAAAATGGAAGGCAAAAAAAAAAAAAAAAAAAAAAAAAAATCTTACAATCTGTAAATTTAAGAATCGAAAATTTAAATTGTAAATTTAAATTTCGACTTTAATTAATTATTAGTTAAAAATTTTTAATTTGCCATTTAATTTATATGTAATTTAAGGGGAGACTTCATAACTAGACCCCCTACTTTTTGAAGGCAAAATCAAAATTTTCCCATTTTTTTTTTATTATCTAAATAGGTAAAACAATTCCTCCTGAACATCATGGTGTAATTATTTTTTAGAAATTCTAAATGGTTTTTTAGATACAGAAATTTATTAGAGAGGTGTCGAACTAAAAAATTCCAATTCCAGTCAAAATTGCAATTCCAGGTTCAGGATCAAAAATGTTTTTTTTTTAATAACAGAATTTTCTGTTTTTTGTTTTTTTTGTTTTGCAATTTCCAACCCAGGCTCCAGCTTTTACTCGGTAAAATAGGTGAAGCGAAGTCGGAGCCCGGAGCTGAGTTGGAGCCTTGAATCGGAGCCTGATCGAGGCCGGGGTGGTCCTGGTATAATTTTTATAACAAGAATTTTTTTTTAGGTAAAAAAATTTGTTACCCAAAAGAAGTACTTGATCAATTTTCAAATGTGGAGAAGAACCTTAGTCGAAAACGGGGACCGGAGCCGAGCCAAAAAGCTGGAGCCGGAGTTCGGAGCCGCGATTCTAGGGTTAATTTTTTCAATAAATATTTCTTTAGGTGAAAAATATATTACCAAAAGAAATGCTGAACAATTTTCAAATAGTGCAGAAACCTTAGGCGGAGCCGGAGCCGAAGCCGGAGCCGGAGCCGGAGCCGGAGCCGGAGCCGGAGCCGGGGCCGGAGCCGGAGCCGGAGGCCTGGGTGTAATTTATTTGCAAGAAATAATTTTTTAGGAAAAAAAATATATTGCCAAAAACAAGCACTGGACCGAATTTACAAATAGTTTGGACGGGGCAAAAAAAAAACCTTTAGGGGGGGGGCCGGAGCCGGAGCCGGAGCCGGAGTCGGAGCCGGAGCCGGAGCCGGAGGCGGAGCCTGGGTATAAATTTTTTCGAAAAATATTTTTAGGTAAAAAATATATTACCAAAGAGGAACGTGCTGAACAATTTTCAATAGTGCAGAAACCTTAGTCGGAGCCGGACCGGAGCGAAGCCGGAGCCGGAGCCAGATCCGGATCCGGAGGATCCTGGGATATTTTTTATCAAAAAAATCTTTTTGTGGGCAAAAAAAATTGTTATAAAAGAAGTGCTGAACAATTTTTATATGTTGCAGAAACCTTAGTCAAATCTGGAGCCGGAGCCGGAGCCGGAGCCGAAGCCGAAGCCGGATCCGGAGTTCAAAAGTTTTCAAAAAACATTTTTTAGGTGGAAAAATATATATTACCAAAGAAGTGCTGGACAATTTACAAATAGTGCAAAAACCTTAGTCGGAGCCGGAGCCGGGAGCAGGAGCAGGAGTCACGAGCTGGAGCCGGGAACCGGTGTGAATATAAATTTTTCAAACATATATTTTTAAGTGAAAAATATATTACCAAAAAACGTACTGAACAATTTACAAATAGTGCAGGAACCTTAGTCGGAGCCGGAGCCGGAGCGGAGCCGGATGCTGGATATAAATTTCTTCAAAAAATATTTTTTTAGTGAAAATTTTTTTGGAAAGAAGTGCTGGACAATTTAAAATAGTGCAGAAATCTTTAGCGGAGCCGTGAGCCGGAGCCGGAGCCGGTTCAGAATATAAATTTTTCCTTTCAAATTATTTTTTACGTTTCAAAAATAAAATTACCAAAGAAGTGCTGCGACAAATTTACAACTAGTGCAGGAAAAATTTCATCCCGGCCGGAGCCGAGCCGGCAGGCCGGAGCCGAGCAGAGCAAGAGTCGCAGTCGGATGCTTGGCATAAATTTTTTAGGAATATTTTTTAGTATGAAAAATTATTGCCTAAAAGAAGTGCTAAACAATTTTCAAATAGGGCAGAATCCTTAGTCGGAGCCGGCAGCCGGGCAGGAACCTGGGTATGAATTTTTTTCCAAAAATATTTTTTTAGGAAAATAAATATATTACCAAAAGAATGCTTCAACAATTATTCAAAAATAGTGCAAAACCGGAGCTGGAACTGAGCCGGAAGCCGGAGCCGGATGGGCGAGCCGGAGCCAAAGTCTGAGTAAAATAGTTATTTTTTTTGGTGGGGGAAATATATATATATAGATATATATATATATAATATATTATATATATATATATAATATAATATATATATATATATATATATATATTATATATAATAATATATATATTAATTATATTATATATATATATATATATATATATAATATATATATAAATAAATTATATATTATATATATATATATATATATAACTATATATATTATATATATAAATATATATATATATATATATATAGTAATATATTAATATTATATATATTAATTATATATATTACATATTATATAATATGATATATATAATATATATATATATTATATATTAGATATATAATATATATAATATATATATATATATGATCAAATATTCGTGGTTTTCAAATATATATATATAATATTATATATATATATATAATATATATAGTATACATATATTATATATATATATATATATATATATATATTATATAATATATATATAAATATATATATATTATTATATATATTATAATATATATATATAATATATATATATATATTATAGTATATTATATATATATAAATCTATATATATATTATTATATATATATATATATATATATTATATATATATATATATAAATATAGATATAATATATTATATATATATATATAATACTATATATATTAATATATAATATATATATATATTATATATATATATAATTATATATATATATATATTATATATATATAATTATAATAGATTATATTCAAAACCTTATTCATTCTATATTTATATGGAAGAAATGATGTTATAGTATGAATTGGAAATAAATTTCAAAGAGTTTTTCGCGGTTTTCTCACATTTCAGTTTTTTGAAACATATTCTGACCAAAAAAAAGTAAGTGAAAGGAAAAAAAGTTTTATGCCCATGAAATTTGGTAAAAAACTTAAATATGTACATATAAACAGGTTGATGTTTTCATTCATACTCAGTTTGAATGTAAGGTGGTGTCACGAATACTTGACTGTTACAATTCAACAATTTAGAAAATAGTTTTCATAGACTCTCTAGATTGTCTATAAATTTTTTTTTTATAAAAATGAAATTTAGTATCAGTTGTGTAAACATATCTTCATTAGTACGCTAAAATCGTGTGTTTTAGTGCTAAAGGCATTGAAATATTTCTTGAGATTTCATAGATTTATTGACATTTTTGTTGTAGGAAGTCAAAAACCAAAAATTCTTACACGCCCCACAAGAAAAGTTTTTTTTGTTTTGTATTTTTTTTAATAAAATAAAAGATGCAAAAGTTATTCATCAAAGAACGTCTTCTTTCAATAGATTTTATTAAATCGGATTTTTTTGATAGAGTGTCCATAAATTCACAGAATGGGGCTTCAAACCCCTGCTGGGGCTACACGTCATTCTTCTGGGGTGCTCCTGGGTTACAATAGCAACCAAACAACGTCAACATGGGCACAACATGCTTGTGAGACAGATTTGCATAATAAGACGAAAAAAAATTTCCTCGCGCCAGGACTCGAACCACCGGCAACAGCGTCGCCGTTAGACAATGTACATTAGGCTCTACCACTAGTCCGATCCACCCTCCCCAAAAAAGAAGGCATCTTCGGAAGTTTTCAAATCTTCTGCTTCGAATATCACTGCTTTGAACTCGAACTTTTTGAATCCCACAGAAGGTTGTTGTAACCCTTCTTGGGGCCAAACGGCATTCTACTGGGGTGCTTCCTTGGGTTACAGAAGCAACCAACCAAAGTCAAAGGAACGCAGACATGCGCACAACATGCTTGTTGCAAAATTTGCAATATTAAGACGAAACATTTTACTCGCGGCCAGAAACTCGAACATCGACAACAGCGTCGCCGATAGACAATGTACAGGAGGCTCTACCACTAATCCAATCAGCCTTCCCAAAAATAAGGCATCTTGGAAGTTTTCAAATCTCCTGCTTCGATATACTGCTTTGAAACTCGATACTAATTTAAATCCATAGAAGGGTGGTTGGAACCCCTGCTGGGCTACACGGCATTCTTCAGGGTGTTCATGTGACAGGAGAAACCGACCATAGTCAAATAACGCCGACATGCGCACAACATGCTTGCTACAAATTTGCTAATAAGAAGACGAAAACATTTCACTCACGCCAGGACTCGAACCATCGACAACAGCGTCGCCTGTTAGACAATGTACAGGAGGCTCTACAACTAGTCCGATCCGCCAAAAAATAAGTCATCTTGGAAGTTTTCAAATCTCCTGCTTCGATATCACGGCTTTGAAACTCGATACTTATAATCCACAAGAAGTGGTGGTGGAACCCCTTCTGGGGCTGCACGGCATTCTTCAGGGGTGCTCATGGGTTACAGGAGCAACCGACCAAAGGCAAGGAACGCCGAAAGCGCAGAAAATGCTCGTTGCTGCAAATTAGCAATAATAAAACGAAAAAAAATTTCACTCGTGCTAGGACTCCAAACCATCGACAACAGCGTCGCCGGTAGACAATGTTCAGGAGGCTTTACCACTAGTCTGATCCGCCTCCCAAAAAAAAGCATCTCGAAAGTTTCCAAATCTACTAGTCGATATCACTGCCTTGAACTCGCTACCTTATTTAAAATCTACGGAAGGGTGGTGGAACCCCTTCTGGGGCTACACGGCTTCTTCAGGGAGTGCTCATGGGTTACAGGAACAACCGACCAAAGTCAAGGAACGCCGACTGCGCACAAGGTACTTGTTGCCACAAATTTTCAATAAGAAGTAAAAATTGTCACTCGCGGCCCGGGCATTCGAACCATCGACAACAACGTCGCCGTTAGACAATGTACAGAAGCTTTACCACTAGTCTGATCCGCCTCCTCCAAAAAAGAATGCATCTCCGGAGTTTTTCAAAACTCCTGCTTCGTATCACTGCTTGAAACTCGATACTTAGTTAACCCACAAGAAGGGTGGTTGGAACCCCTCTGGGGCTACACGGCATTCTTCAGGGGTGCTCATGGTTAACAGGACCAACCGACCAAAGTCAAACCGCCAAAATAAGGCGCAAACATCGCTTGTTACGACAAATTTGCAATAATAAGAACGAAAAAAAATTCACTTGCGCCAGGACTCGAACCATCGAAAACAGCGTCACCTTTAGACAATGTACAGGATGCTCTACCACCTAGTCCGATCCGCCTCCCCAAAAAAGAAGAATCTCGGAAGTTTTCAAATTCCTTGCTTCGACAATCACTGCTTGAAACTCGATACTATTTTATCCATACAAGGGTCGGTTGGAAACCCTTCTGCGGGTTAAACGCAGCTTCAGGGGGCGTCATGGGATACAGGAGCAACCGACCAAGTCAAGGAACCGCCAGCATGCGCACAAGATACTTGTTGCCACAAATTTTGCAATAAGAAGACGAAAAAAATTTCACTCGCGCCAGGACCCGAACCATCGAAACAGCGTCGGCGTCAGACAATGTACAGTAGGCTCTGCCACTAGTCCGATCACCTCCCCTAAAAAGAAAGCATCTCGGAAGTTTTAACATCTCCTGTTTCGATATCACTGCTTTGAAACTCGGTACTTATTAAATCCACAGAAGGGTGGTTGGAACCCCTTCTGGGTTACACAGCATTCTTCAGGGGTGCTCCTGGGTTACAGGCAACAGACCAAGTCAAGGATCGACGACATGCGCACAACATGCTGTTACGACAAATTTACAATAATAAGACGAAAAAAAATTTCTCGCGCCAGGACTCGAACATCGACAACAGCGTCGCCGTTAGCAATGTACAGTAGCGTTCTACACTAGTCCGATCGCCTCCCCAAAAAAGAGCATCACGAAACAGTTTGCAAGTCACTACTTCGACTCATGCTTTGAAACTCTGTACGTATTTAAATCAATAGAAGGCTGCTAAAACCTATATTATATATATATATATATATATATTATATATATATATATATATATATATATCAATATAATAGATATATAATATATATATATATATATATTATATATATATTATAATAACTATAATATATATATATATATAGATAATAATATATATATATTTATATATATATATATATATATAATACTATAGATATATTATATTATAGTATATTATATATATATTATATATATATATACTATATATATATATATATATATATATAATAGAGATAATATATTACTATATATATATATATTATATATATATATATATATATATATATATATATATATGAGAATAAAGTTTTTTTCTTGCCGTCTAAAAAATGAAAAATTTTCCAAATGTTTATTTGCGTTTTTCTAGCATTTCATTTTTTCCTTACATGAGATATAAAAAAAATCATTAAAAAAAAACGAACAGATTTTTTTTCTTCAAATTTGGTACCAAGCTCACATATAAACGTGTAAACAAACTGGCGTTTATATTAAATGTTTTGGTAGAACGTAAGGTGGTGTCAACCATGGTTGGACTATTCTCTGTTAAAATTTTGAAAGTACCTTTTCAGAGATTGGTAAAAAAAATTTTAAAAAAACAAATTTTCAAAAAAAAGGTGTCTAAATAAAATTTATACCACACTAAATTGGAGTATTTTAGTGTAAAAACAATTGAAAATATCGTGAAAAGTAAAGATTTATGGCAGATTTAAGTTGGAATTCAAAAAAAAAAAGATTCGTAACTTCCTGTAAAACTGTTCAAAAACGAACAGTTTTTTGTTTGTATTTTTCATAAAATTAAAGATATCATAGTTGTTCATCAAAAAACATTTACTTATATCGGTTTGGAATAGTTGAGGTTTTGCTATGAAGTCTCCCCTTTAATTGTTAATACTTATATATATATATATCTATTAGATATATATATAATATATAATATATATATATATTATATATATATTATATTATATATATATATATATAATTATATATATATATATATATATATATATATATATTATATAAAAATTTTATTAGGAAATTAATAGAAATATTAATTATTTGAAAATAAATTATTTCGTTAATGGGGTAGTAATCGCCCTCGTTGGACATGGGGTAGTAATCACCCTCACTGGACATGGGGTAGTATTGTTTCTTTTAAGTTTTATGTAAAGCACCTCCAGCTAATTCCGGACTGTGGAATTCTTTTCGTATTTTTATTTTCCTCTCTAAATACTTCAATACCTCTCATTCTTCATGGTACGGATTTCTTTACATCTAAGGTCCTTTTATAATGTTTGAACTTTGGTTGGTTGATTTATTGGGTCCTTCCATGTCTTTGTTTTCACTGATACCATTTAAAAAATGTGCAAATAATTTTTGCACCTTTTTCAAGATTATTTGAAAATGTATATAATAGAGCATGTTTCAACTTAATTTATACCTTATTTATTTATTTATTTATTTATTTATTTATTTATTTATTTATTTATTTATTTATTTATTTATTTGTTTATTTATTTATATATTTATTTTATTGTCATTCTATTTAGTTTCTCCCCTTCTCATTTAAAATTCGTCTGTGTTGTATTTATCACTCCTCTTTATCTTTTCTTCATTATTCCTTCCATTTTGTTTTCCCCTCTTATTCATCTCCCTCTAAACATTTTTTCTTATTCTTCTGCTGTTCTTTCTTCCCTTATTTCTCTGTTTCCCTGGCTCACTATCCTCTTTCATCTTTATTTATTTGTACTTCTGATTTTCCTTCAATTCATCTGTCCAATTCTCCTATCCATTTGTCTCTCCTTTCTCCATCTTCTTATTCATCAATCCCTCAGTAAACTTCTCATCTTATTCCTCTGTCCGAGGGATAAGATGGGAGGTTGACTGAGGGATTGATGAAACCCTCAGTTCCTCAGTCAACCTCTCATCTTATTCCTCTGTCTGAGGGATAAGATGTGGGAGGTTGCCTGAGGGATTGATGAAACCCTCAGTCCTCAGTCAACCTCTCATCTTATTCCTCTGCCTGAGGGATAAGATGGGAGATTAACTGAGGAATTGATGGAACCCTCAGTCCCCCAGTCAACCTCTCATCTTATTCCTCTGTCTGAGGGATAAGATAGGAGGTTAAAACCCTCAGTCAACCTCTCATCTTATTCCTCTGTCTGATGGATAAGATGGGAGGGAGGCTTGACTGAGGGAAATTGATGAAACACTCAGTCCCTCAGTCAACCTCTCATCTTATTCCTCTGTCTGAGGGATAAGATGGGAGGTTGAAACCCTCAATCAACCTCTCATCTTATTCCTCTGTCTGAAGGATAAGATGGGAGGTTGACTGAGGGATTGATGAAACCCTCAGTCCCTCAGTCAACCTCTCATCTTACTCCTCTGCCTGAGGGATAAGATGGGAGGTTAACTGAGGGATTGATGGAACCCTCAGTCCCTCAGTCAACCTCTCATCTTATTCCTCTGTCTGAGGGATAAGATGGTGAGTTGAAAAAATCCTCAGTCGAACCTTCTTTCTTATTCCTCTGTCTGAGGGATAGGATGGGAGGTTGACTGAGGGATTGATGAAACCCT
>JABUQX010096083.1:22500-24342 GCA_015478945.1 Trachelipus rathkii | reverse complement strand
ACCAATTAAATCCTCTACCAAATCCACCACCAAATCCTCTTCCACCGTATCCTCCATATAACACGCCGGGGTCAGCTTCTGGGATGGGGTCGCATCTGGCACTACTGAAGGGTGACAAATGACAACTAAGGCAAGGCTAAAGACCCGCAAACAACAACAAAACATTAATAAAGTCCTCCAGTTTAAAGTTATTTCTCTAATTATATATTTATATATATATATATATATATATATATATATATATATATATATATATATATATATATATATATATATATATATATATATATATATATATATATATTATTACCAGTACATATTATTATTATTATTATTATATTATTATTATTATATTATAGTTATTATTATTATATATATTATTATTATATATATATATTATTATTATTATTATTATTATTATTATTATTATTATTATTATTAGATTATTATTATTATTATACATATTATTATTATTATTATTATTATTATTATTATTATTATTATTATTATTATTATTATTATTATTATTACATATTATTATTAATTTATTACATTATTATATACTACAATCATTTTATGTACATATCACAATTTATGTAATATTTTTCATTTGCAGGTTGTGATCTAACAATGGCTACAACATCCCACACTACATTATATATATTATATATATATATATATGATTATTATTATTTAAGAAGTTATATTTATATTTATATTTATATATATATATATATATATATATATATATATATATATATATATATATATATATATATATATATATATATACATATATATGTATATAAAATAAAAATAAATAAAGAAAGAAATAAATAAATCAACACACGTCACCAAGAAACAAAATTAAAAAAAAAGAAAATGAATAAAATTAAAATACAAAAACAATGAAACAAATATAAAACTTTAATAGTTGATATTAAAAAATAGTTGAATTAAAAATAAAGTTTAAAAAAAGAAAAAGAGGAGATTAAAATTTGAAACGTTAATTTAAAAAAATAATTAAATTACAAATAATCAATCATACAAACAATCAAAATCAAACATGAGCTTAATGTACAAAGTTGGCGGGGAGCGTTCGTCAATAATACCCACACACTATATATATATATATATATATATATATATATATATATATATTATTATATATATATATATTATATACATATATATATATATATATATATATATATATATATATATATATATATATATATATATATATATATATATATATATATATATATATATATTTTTTATATATATATATTTATATATATTATTATTATTATTATTATTATTATTTCATCTTATTATTTTTATATTTTTATTATTTCATATTATTCTTACATATTATTATTATTATAAAAATATTATTTTTATTATTATTATTATTATTATTATATATTATTATTATTATTATTATTATTATTATTATTATTATTATAAATATATATATATATGACTGTATATATATTATATATATATATATTATTAATATTATTATTATAGTATATATAAAGAAATAAAGATATATATATACATACATACATATTATTATTAATACTCTACAACCTACCTTTTGGGATAGCTATGTTACTGGAACCTTTATTCCTGTCCAAAGCTGTCCAAAGTATGTATGAGTATTGTCTAAAGGCCCTTATTTATAGGTTGATAAAAAGGACAAATATTCTCTTCCGTATTATTAATCTTGGCGCGTTTTTTTATTGTTTCTTTTTTTTTTTTTTTTTAATTAGGGATTTTCAAAAGATTTTTTAAAAACGTTTTGTAGGCTAAGAATAATAAATTGCGGTTTAGATA
>JABUQX010096083.1:7500-15000 GCA_015478945.1 Trachelipus rathkii | reverse complement strand
ACTCAAATTTTATTTTACCGGAAATTATTTATTATATTTGTATAGTATCTGGTAATATATATTATGATAAAAGTAGATAGTAGATATTGCTAGT
This sequence comes from Trachelipus rathkii, assembly GCA_015478945.1. Lineage (NCBI taxonomy): Eukaryota > Metazoa > Arthropoda > Malacostraca > Isopoda > Trachelipodidae > Trachelipus > Trachelipus rathkii. Next base: position 14,906 of record JABUQX010096083.1, on the reverse strand, counting down.
AATATATTATGGGGATTTAAATAAAATGAAGGAGTCGGACACAGGAATTAACATGTAAACTTCCGAGAGAATAAAATAATAAAAAATATAATAAAAATATATATTATAATATATATATAATATTATATATATATTATAAACCCTTGAAAGGAGATAGATGGTTTAACGAGGATATTTTAAATTGACAATTGGGTGCCGGTCTCTTTAGGTATTTATATTTCTCTGGTTAAAATTGGTGTAAGAACATTTAGGAAATGGTATAGATTATTTAAACTCTGATCACACAATGGTTCCAATTTAACCTTTAAACTTCGTCTCTTTATTTAAGATAGAGAAATATCTTTTTGCAACGACTTTAGCATAAAAATGGGTCTTTGTTGAAATAGATAGAATTATCCTTGTGAGAAAAAAAAAAAGCCTCTGTATGTAGGTCGAACTAAAGGAAAAACCAGCATTGTATAATATCATTTGAGTCGAACGGATATATCATTGTTCGAAGAACTTTCAGCAGCGAAGAGATAGTTCTTTTGAAATTTTAAATTTAGTGTTCCGAAAAAGAACTTTCAAATATATTATTACCAAAACTCAGTAATGATAATTAATAATTAATGATATAAAATGAATAGAAAATAAATAATAATATGAAATAATAAAAAATAGTAATAATAATAATAATAATAATAAATATAATAATATATAATCTTATTAATCAAAAAAGAAAACAAGTAAACAGATAGACAATTAATAATTAATAAAAAATAATATTTATAAATATTAATTTAATTAATATATTATATAATACTAATAAATTAATAAAAGTAATAATAATTTAATAATATTAATAATAATTGTCTTATATATCAAATGGATACAAATTATATATATAGCAACTTCCCTATCAATTGATTTAGGTAATAACTTTATTAAATTCTGTTGAGCTTAGAATGCAAGAGTTGCGTAAGCCCAAAAATAAAATTCCACTGAATTGTTATTATATTATATATGAGTATAATTTATAAATAATAAAATATTATTAATTATTATATTAATATAATATAATATATATAATTTATAGTAAAATATTATATATTATTTATTTATAAATTATATAAATTGTATTTAATATATAATATATTAATATTATGAGGCTAATTGAACACGAATATATGATATATTTATAATTAACCACAGATATCTGTAAAATTATCACTTAAATAGAATTACTTATTTACATTATACATAGGATTTCTATGAGAAGCCTTTTTTAAGTGATTAAGTATCCTCCAACAAAGTTTTATTATAGTTCAGCTGGTATCCGTCTTTTCAATCTTATTCATGAAGAATGTACTATAAAATTATAAAATGATTGACGTTATGTAATTTCGTGTGTGAAAGAACAGAAATTAATTATAACTCGGTTAAATATAGTCGTAATAGAATATGCAGGCGGATCCGATATTTACAGGGAGAAGATATGAATTACCAGATTGTTTTTTTAATGTTATTCGAGTTTTCTCATTTTGCAATAAGGTTTAAACTTCATCAATAGATTGATAATAGAAATTTGTAAGGAAAAAGGAGGTTTCTGTATAGAAACACATAATTAAAAATTTAATATTATATTTTATTATTAAAAATTAATGTGATTGAAAATATGTGTTAAATTTGTTATTTTCTTTCTTTTTGTTTAGCATGTTTATATTTGCGTTTTTGGTTGCGTTTTTCATATATTTGTAGAGTATTAATTAGCTTTGCATTCTCAAAAGTACAATGAACAGAAATTATAGATGTATATTTTTCAATTATGTTCGTCATCTTTTCTTTAAATAATCTAGAATAAAATAAGTATATAGATAAATATATCCCATTATTAATAATTATATATAATATATAAATATATAATAAAAGTTAATTATATATATAATAATATATATAAATAAAATTATATAAACTACTAATAATAAGTATAATGAAATATGAGTTAATAACAAAGTATATAATATATAAATAAAAAAAATAGATTTAAAATAATATAATTAAATATGATGATTATTATTTATTCCATATGAGGCTTACCAGAATTTTTAGTAGAAATGTATAGATTATATTTTCCAATAATAAATAATAACAATATATAAATATAAATAATAATAATAATATAATAATATATAATCAATATATAATAATATATAATATATATACATAATATGGTTTTTAATAATATAATATAAATATAATAATAGAATTTTTAGTAGATAATGTATAGATTATATTTTAATTTGTTATCTTTTCTTAATATATTAGAATATTATATGTGTGTGTTATGTGTGTAGGTGTAAGATGAATTGTGTTGTAGTATTGTGTAGTCTAATATTGCTAGATTATGCAACTCTCACCCATTAAGTAAAACATGTCAATTGATACGGTAGTTAATTCAATACGTTAAATTAACTTTGATAGGATTTTTTGGCTTGAAATTTTTAATAAGGATAAATTTTATAGATAATGAGAAATAATAAAGTGATATCTATGGAGTGATTTTATAAATAAATGAATTTTAAAGATAAGGAAAATTGTTTGAGAAAATATTTATGAAAAATGTGTGCAAAATTCATCATTACGGTGTAAGGATGTACTTAGTGTTACGAAAATAGATAAATCAATAATAGAATAAAAAAAAAAAATAAATGAAAAACAATAAATATTTATAATAGTGTAAAAAAAAACGCTCCTTCAAAACAACTGGATTAGACTTTGTCCTAGCCAATCCTCCATGATATATATATATATTATATATAAATATAATATAATATTTATTTAAATTTATAAAATTATATTAATTTAAATAGTTTTAATAAATTTTAAAAATATTTATAAAATAATAATTCATAAATAATTTAATATAAATTAATTATAATTTAATAAAATTATTGTATAATGAAATATTTTATTATATAATTAATAATAAATTGTATATAATCTAAATTAAAAATAGTATATTGATTATTTTATTTTAATTAATAAGATTATATTATAAATAAGTTTATTCTTTAATCTAAATAATATAAAAAATAAAATAAAAAAATTAATATATGTTATTATCCAATTATCTAATAAATAAAGTACTTAAGAGAAAAACTACTAATACTGATTATAAAATGTAAAATATAGCATTATTATATATTGTATTACTGCCAACGAAATTTTTACTTATTCCTACCTTTATTTATTATTCTAAATAGGGGTATATAGAGTATATATATTATAGGTTATATTTAATATTAAAAAATTTTATTTTATATAATGATAAAAAATAATTATAATAATATTAGCTAGTGAGTCAGTTAGTGACATAAGCAGTTATTATTATGTATCTATTACTACCGTAAAAGCCCCAATAAAAATAATAATAAATATAAAATGATACTCTACTTCCATATTTTATTATCCTTATATAATATATATTATATAAAATATATTAATATGACAAAAACAACATTGATAAATTTTTAACAATATTTTTTAATTTAATTAATATTATAATTAATATTAAATATTTATGTTCAATATATATGAAGATTTTCTTTCATTTTTCTGTATAGGAAACTTTGCCAAAACCAGATTACAGATATTAATTAATAGTTTTATAGTTTGAAGTCAAAGTAAGCCTTTTAAGCTCAATCATGTGTCAATATTTTACACATGTGGAGCTGCATCCAAACAATGTCAGCTAGTGGTAAATAAAAATTACTTAATTAATATTATCAATACATTAAGTCATTCAAATAAGGTATTCATCCTACATAACAGCAGTTAATATATTTTCATCGTTCTCTCATTAAAAATTTTTGTATATAAAATAACCCCAAAATAAAATATTATTATATAATTTATATTACATTATTATTATAGTTAAATATTTTATTTCTATAATAATAAATGAATTGTAGTAAAAGCTACTATACTATAGTTATGTTTATTTTCCCAGTTAGTATATTTTATTAATAATACCCCTCACACATAATATATTATATTATAAATATAAAATTATATATAATATATTTATATAGTTATTTAATTATAAGTATTTATTTTAAATTTATTAATATTTATATATTATGTATTTATTGTATATTATCCGTACTTATGTGTTTATCTATAAATATATGTTACCCCAGTGTATATTATATATTGATAATAGTAATAAGCAATTTTTTCAAGATCATAATATTCTTTGTGCATCAAAATATGAGATATATAACATATTTAGTTAATTATAGTTCGAGTATAGTAGTATATATATAACAGAATATATATTATATATAATAATCATATCTTTTCAAATCGCAAAATATAATACTATAATAATAGGTTTATTATTTTTCATAATAATATAAGATTATGTGAGGAGAGCTACAATACATTGCTTGTAGCAAAACTAAAAAAATTGCAAACCCGCAATCAGATTTTGTAAAAGTAAAAACCCCTAATATATTATTATTTTTATATTTAAAATTTTTTTTTATACATATATAAGTTATTTCGAAATCATTGAATATTAGTTTTGCAATATAATTAGGTTTAAAATTTAATAACTATATTAATTAATAATAAATAAAGGATTTATATTATTTTTTTTATATTAAAATATATAAGTAAATTATGTATATAATAAATATAAAAAAATTATTTATATATATTTATAAATATATAGATATAACTAGAGTTATGAGTAGATAATATATAATTTATAATTATTAATTGTATCACTAAACTTTTGTGTTTTTTATAATTATATTTATATATAATAAGAATAAATAATTAATGTATATATATTTATTGTTTTTATATATAAACTATTTATTATATATTTTTTTCCTTAATTATTTATTTATATTTTTTCTATATTTATTTATATATATTGACTGAAGTATATTAGAAAAGCACAGCGTTTTTTTATTATCAGGAATTTTTTATATTGTAGTGTCGCTTTGGGAGTATTTTCTTCGTGTGTGAAAATTTTGTCATATAAATGTCTAAAGCAAGACAGAGATTTTAGTGGACAATGTGTTAGCTTTGGGCTTTTAGTTAGATTTTTTCATTATTTCTTGTGTCATCACAAATGGATTCCATATTAACCTTTAACTAGGTTATACAATTAAGGATTTAAGAAGTATATCTTTATTGAAGATGGTTTACTATGTCATGAAAATAAAAACTATGAAACTAGATATTTTTGGAAAATAGTTTGTTTACGCTTTTAACGAAACTATTAATTATTATTTTTAATATCATTATTATTATTAAAATTAATGTATAATTGTTTCATTTTGTTGAGTATTTCTTACTTCTTTTTAAGCTATTTTTTATATTTATTTTATGGTTATGTTCCGACCGATGAGTGATCAAAGTAGAATTAGCTTCTACCTCTAATTGTAGGATACATAATGGACTAAGGTGTTGTATTAAATTTTATATTAAATTATATTATATTAATTATTTATTATATTATTATTATTATATAATAATTATTTATATATTTTTATAATATAGGATTATAATTAATATGATATAGATTATTTTAATAATTATATTAATAATAATATATTATATATTAATATTTAATATATTATAAATGTTTGTAATTTTAGATATATGTGTGTAATTGTGTGTATGTGTTATATATTTGCTAAATATCCTGCCCGGTGCCTACTATTAGTTTATGACAGTCAGAATATTTTTATTATTATAGGTCATGACAGTTTAGTAGAAGAATTAACACATATATGACTAGCATCTATTTGTGTTAATTATGTGATTTTTTGAATAAGTAAATTTATGTAAATTTTGAAAATCTTTTATTTACTAATTTTTTAAATAGAATAATTGATTAAATAATAATACAAAGCCGCAACTTAACTTAGATGGATTGTATCAATCAATTTTTTATTTTTTGGTTTTAATTTTGGTTTTTAATTTAATATTTTAATATTACTTATTATTAAATTCCCTAGTTTACTATAATTCACTGTGATGTACATTTGTTTTATGATTAACTCTATTGTGCCAAAAGTATATATAATATATTATTTTATAATTTATTTTTTTTTTATAAAATGTACACATCAGGCTCAGAATATTTACCCACCCTACATCTCTATAATACAAATAATTATCTCGATGAAGTGGTGCTTGGGTTCCAATATTTTTCTTCAGAGCCTCCTTGCGCCTACTTTTCAGATATATATATGAGTATAGTTAGGTTGATTGATTGATATTTTATATTAGTAGTATTTGTATATGTGAGAAGATTAATATAAATTATGCTAATATAATTATATATATTATTTGGGTGTAGTATATAAGTGTAGTATATAGTAATTGGATATCCTTAAGAATAAAGAGAATATTCAATATTTATTATAGCGTTCATGATCGTCCCGCGCCCCCCACTATCCAGCGGCTATTAATCACACAATCAATACTATAATTTAACATGTTATTACATAATAAAATATAATAATAGGTATACAGGTAAATAATCAGGGCATAATAAGAATTAGTTAGACGTAGTGATTATATATAGGGTATGAGAGTATATATTAATAGGTAATAAAATATAGGACAATGGGTATATATAGTATAAGTAGTAGAGAGTAGTATAATATATAATATATATATATATATTATTATCTTTTTTTTTTCTTTCAGACTTTTGCACTTTTGCTATATAATAAATATAATATATATATATATATAATATATTATATATATATAACTATATATATATAATATAGATATAATATATATATATGATATATATATATATATATAAATATAAATATATATATGATTATAACAATTTGGTGTAGTTGCAAAAAAAAGTGGTCAGATACAGTCTCCGCCAATGATAATTGCATCGCAATGGTTTCGCTTTCCGCCATATGAGGAAATGGATTTTCAAGTCGAAAAACAAATCAAGGAGTTACTCATTTATTAAAGATTAATTAAAAAATAATTATTTTATCTTTTGTAATGATTAGGAATTTTCGGTATCAACTTTCAAGTGTGGCATGAAAAGGTTTAAATTAACATAGATGAAAAATGAAGCACTTGTAAAAACAGTTGTCGTCAGTTATCTACCAATAGAAATGTAATTAAAAAAAAGTAAAATTTTCGTTTTATGTTGTAAATTAGTGGAATATGGAGACAATTAACATTTTAATACAAATTATAATAGTGTTTGAAGAGGGGCCAGTAAATAATTTGCATTGCATAAATCGCAACAAGCAAATATTGTATTCAGAGATGAATGCAAGCACTATTGATCCTCCAAACCATTTTCCCTCTCTGTTAATCAGCAGGGAAATCCCTACAAATTGTTCCTAATGAATGTAGTCTTTATC
>JABUQX010096083.1:0-2500 GCA_015478945.1 Trachelipus rathkii | reverse complement strand
TATTGAGGAAAGTCTTTCTTTACGATTCATTTCTAAAAGACAAGGGGAAGAGCAATTCGGCTAAGAGGCTGTAATGTGAAAGACGCAGCATCGTTTGTAGAACACTTCTTCAGCGTCTGGCATGACTGTATCGAGAAAAGACGAAACTAGTTATAAAGAACATGTAGTAGGAAACTAGGTTCAAAACTCTTCGCAAAATTCGTAAAAGGAGATTTCTTCATAGAAAAACTTCACTTGCAGAACAAATAGCGAAAAATCCTCCTGCTTCTATAATTATATAGTATATAACTACTACTATCTATATATACTACTACTACTATTATATATCATAATATAAATATACTATCCTATATATATATACTATATATATCTATATCATATCTATATTATATATCTATACATACTTAATTATACTATATCTATATATTTATACTATATATATATATATAATATTATACTACCATATATATATATATACTAATATACTTAATCTATACTGGCCAGCAGTCAGGTAATAACAGAGGCGATTCGCGCTCCCGTGTTGGTCATTTTTGACACAGCCGGCGAAACTACCCTGAGGCTTTTTTCGAGCACATTTGGTTACCTCCCTTGACCTTTTTTGGGCTTTGACCTTCTTTCCGGCTTGACCGTTTTTTCACCACTTGACCTTCCTTATGGCCTTGACCTTTCATGAGCCCAATTTTTTACCTGACCCTTTTGACCTGCTTTTCGGCCTTTACCTATTTTGGCGACTTTACCTTTATTCGGCCTATTACCTTTTTGGGACCTTTACCTTTTCTTTCGACCAACCCTCTCGTTCTTCATCGGGATCATTTCTTGGCCCACCGGAAACTTCTTTCGGCAACCCTCAATGTTTTTTGAGAACCCTACAATTTCTTCTACGAACCTAATTTGTTTGGCAACCTAATCTTTCTTGCAGCCCTCGTATATATATAATTTTTTGAGATAACCCTACTTATTTATGTCAAACTACCTATTTTTTTAGGCAACCTAATTATTATGAGCAACCCTAATTTTCTTTGGCATACCTACTAATAAGATAGGTGCAGCCAACGTTTGACTCAATGATTAGCATAATCTCGATTATGTATAACTATGATTTGTCTACCTTATATTTTACGCCCGCTTAATTTATACAGTAACATGGTTAGTTAAATTATTTGCTACCTACTATAGGTAATTTTTGTGAGATACTCCCTTTGATTTCGTGGGGTCATTTTTGGCCACGTTAAATCTTTTGGTTACCTTTGTCTTCCATTTTAATTTAGTTGCCCATTAATATAAAATTTTGAGCTATCACCCTTATTCAATAGTATTCCAATGGTGTCAACTTTTTGCACCTATAGTAGTAAATTTTTGATCTATTTTCCTCTTTATAGGGCTTATAGCCTCAATTTTGATGTACTTTACTTGTTAGTATTGTAATCCATAATGATTATATTTCGTGACTATATAGATCCATTTACTATTGAGGAAGCAAGCTAATAAACTCTTATTATGGCGATACTCGACACCCTCGAGAGAAACGATCACACTATAAAATATATATGCCTACACTCACACAAGATAAGAATTATATATAGATGATAACTCAATATGGCTATCTAGGGCTTAGTGAGCCACTTTTATTGTTTAGTCTTAACATAAATAGATTTAGTAAAACTAAATAATAAGTTATAGTCTCGTTTGATACCCCGAAGTCAAACCTTTTCCAACAATAGAATGTCATATACTCTCACACACTCTATCTCGGCATAAGAAACTTGTGGTGCTCTTGTATTGGGGTGTCCCCACAACTCTCGAACAATGTAGTATAATAGACTCTTTCTAATTGGAGGAGGTATAATGTACCTTTTCTCATGTGAATGCCGAAGTTTGAGTGTCGGGTCCGCTTGCTAGACTCAAGCGTGTATTGAATGTGACTATGTATGTTGACCACGAGTGGGTTAATATCTGTTCACCGAAATATAATGTCATCCATATTTACTTTGTATAGATGCAGTCCCTATACGTGTAATATTGAAAAGAGAGTGCCAATATCAAAGCAGTAGAGTTAAAGTGCAACATAGTGTGTGAGGGTGAACTTAAATCATACTTTTGGTAACAAACTTCTACGTAGAGTCTATTTATGAATGAGAGGCTAACATTGAAGATGCATGACTCAAATAATACCATTTGCATGGTGGCTACTTTTTTCACACTATACGCCTTCTTTCGTAGAATGAAACCTCTCACTTGAGCCTATAGTAAATAGCCTAATTAATATTGTAGGTGCGTACCTCACCTATTAGGTAATAGGTATGAAGGTGAGATAATTCACGTATATTGGGTGTATATTACATATGTTGCTAGGATGCTTATATACCTATACTATGAAGTTAGTCGTTTTTCTTAACACTTATATATAATAAAGCTCAACTTATCACACTTCGCTATAAGACACTATACACTAGCCTATAATAACATATTATACTACTAC
>JABUQX010096082.1:0-17742 GCA_015478945.1 Trachelipus rathkii | reverse complement strand
TTTTGGACAAGGAGATATTTGTCAACGCGTTTCCCTGGAGTTATTTATATAATTTGTATATCCAATGTTGCAAAAGAAAAAGATTCTGTGTAGTGATTACTAGTAGTAGTTTGAAAGTGTCATGTTTGGAAGTGCAGTGTACTTTGGACTTAAACTGACGAACATCATAGTATTCATATGGTTTTATATACTATTATTCCGAATTGTCTCTACTACAAATAATTTATGTAGAGATATTAAAGTTATTAGGTAAAAATTGGTATGTTGCACCAATTTTCATGGGACACGTTAGCAGGCATAAACAATCTTCGAAATTACAACATTTATTTAACCTCATTCATTGTAGTGTGATGATGAATCATCTATAAAAAATAATTATTAGAAAATCGAAAAAGCTTCTATTGTAACATTTAGTAATGGATTCTGCAATTACACCTTCATACAATATTTTAGAATGGGAGAGAGAAGGTTTAGACTTTCAGAGATTAAGTATCTTGGATTGTTGGAGCATGTACTGATTGTGTGTTCATAGATATGTAGCATTGAGTTATTATGATTATTAGCCTTTTAGGTTATTAAAGTTTTATAGACTTATGGTAGTTCCTTAAATGTGTACAAGATTTTCTAAGGGTTTGTTTAAATGTTGTAACATATACAATAATATTGATACAGAGTTGGTGTTGACTGGGACCATTGTATTAATGTAAATGCATATAATGCTTGTGAGAAGGTAAAGAAATGAGTAGTCCATCTGATTCTTCTGAGTGCCTTTCTATTTCCTAATCATATTAATGATTTTTAGAAATAAGATTTGGTTCTAAGTTTCTTTAAGACAACACTAGTACTACAACGTTTTCAAGTCAATACCCTGCTCAGATTTAGATGTATTCCAAATAAACTTGGTTGCGATTAGTAGCAAATTGAGTATAAATCTAGAGCTACAATTTTAATGAGAATTTTCTCAATGGTATGGCTTGCAAAAAGACGATAAAGGAAGAATAAAAAAAAATCATACACTCTACAAATTCAAAGAAAAATAAGATAATTACAAAAAAAAAAAGAATTGGTGAAAAGAACTAATATATATAACGAAAGGAGTTAAAATAATAATGAAGAAGTGAAAACAAAAATTAACCAAAAGTGCACCTGAATGCATAAACCCATTGGCCAATATGCATAAAGAATTATAACTAAAAAATATTATAAGCAAAAGAAAAAAAAATTCAAGCAAAAAAAATATATATATACAATAAAATAACTAACTATACAATACAAAAGCAAAAAAAAAAAAAAAATTAAACATATATAATAAGCAATAAGCAAAATATAAAATTGCAAACCAAAAAAATTAATGTAAACATATCAATAACCATACACAAAAAAAAAAGATATCAATCACCAAATTATGATATGGAATGTCGTAAATTTTAAAGAGAAACAAATTTCAAAGAGATCTCAAATTTACAGAATATTTCAATACAATATACCTGAATATCTAATTCGATATTATGTACTGAATACCAAAATAATTTATATGCCTTTTACACTTCTATGTGATCAAGCTCCATTATTTTTCCATTTTAGATTCGCTTGTTTTCAAAGCAAGTGTATCCAGGTACAAAAATATTCAAAGGTTCCTCATTGGTTGCAATCAAAACCAATATAGGGCAATTAAAAGAACTGTAAATAAATGAAAACCATTCTGAAGCGATGCAATCAGGCAAATAGCAATAAATAAATAAAAAATAAATGAACTGCACAAAAGCATTAATAATAATAATAACAGAAAGACAGGAAAATATTTTAAAATCAAAAACCTTTAAAGTACCCCCTAAAACAAAGAATCTATATATATTAAGTAAATAGAACTTTGATTACCTGAAATTTGGTATTTTCAGTTCTTTTGAAAATTTTCCAATTTAAAATCCATCCCCAATCATCCAAATTGATAACCTCCGTTCAAGGATAATTCTAAATCAGGATATCTTATCAAGAAATCCAATTCAGGAAAAAAAAAAATCACAAATAGACAACAGATTGTACTATCAGAAATAATAATCTCTAAGAAAAGAATAAAAAATATTTAATTAAAGTTCATTATAAACAAATAAAACTTTGAAAATGAAATTTCATAAACAAACAACTTGAATAAAACAACAATGGATGACAAATGACAGTGCAAACAGAAAGACAGAACTGGAGGTAATAAAACTGAAGAAAATCTAGTGAAACAGATGTTGTTTCACCCACCATTCACAATCTCTCATCTTACATTTAACAACCATGTATTAAAAAAATAAAAATGAGAAAAAATAAAATTCTAAGCTTACCATTACCAAACTTACTACAGGCAGAAAAGTGGGAAATGAATTTTGATAAGAGATATTGTAACGTTCTTCCCTGGAGTTATTCTAATAATTTGAATTATCAAATGTGTTGCAAAAGAAAAAGATTTGTGTGTGATTATCAGTAGTAGTTTGAAAGTGTCATGTTTGGAAGTGCAGTGTACTTTGACTTGAAACACGTAACATCCATTACCTGGATTCATTTTTAATCCCTTGCACTTTATGGTTTGTATTTTTGACAATCCTTTGGGGTTATTGGTGATTTGATTTTGTATGTTAAATTGGTTGTCATATTTTTTTTATAATTTAGCTTAATAAATTGCATGTGTAATTATGGAGTTGGAGTTAATTATTTTCATGATAAAACTTTAAATCTAAGATGAGTCATTCACAGTGAATGATAACTAAGCTTCTTGTGGCTGGAACAATTTTGATAGGCCCATGTGGCCTCTTAACTGTCTCATTATTATTATGTTAGTAATATTTTCAAAGTTGTCTAATGGAGAGCAAAAACCTTAAACTTGTAAATAATAACACTAAACTTTAGTTAAATTAAAGTAAAATGAAAGTTTCCCCGCCAAAAAAACTAGACTTACCATTTCTAATTTGACAAGATAATCCATGAGGATCATACTCAATATACAAAGTCACAGGGTCCGGATATTTATTTGATTTTGTTCCATCCTCATGTAGTGTTCGAACAATAATGTGATGAAATATGCATTGAGATCCCATTTTATTAAGGCTTAAAAATACATATATTAGTAACTAGATTTAAATTATTAACCTTAGATAAAGTTAAATAATTTATAATAATGGTAAATGCATTAGTATTGAAATTAAAATGAATATATACTAAAAATCTAGGTAACTACAAAACTGTAGTACTAGTAATTACAAATGCAATTTTACTTGCTCTGTAAAGAAAAAATAAAATACTGGTTAGGGAAAATACTTAATTGCTACTTCTAATTATATATTACTGACATAATAATAATGAGACAGTTAAGAGGCCACATGGGCCTATCAAAATTGTTCTAGCCAGAAGAAGCGAAGTTATCATTCACTGTGAATGACTCATCTTAGATTTAAAGTTTTATCATGAAAATAATTAACTCCAACTCCATAATTACACATGCAATTTATTAAGCTAAATTATAAAAAAATATGACAACCAATTTAACATACAAAATCAAATCAACAATAACCCCAAAGGATTGTCAAAAATACAAACCATAAAGTGCAAGGGATTAAAAATGAATCCAGGTAATGGATGTTACGTATTTCAAGTCAAAGTACACTGCACTTCCAAACATGACACTTTCAAACTACTACTGATAATCACACACAAATCTTTTTCTTTTGCAACACATTTGATAATTCAAATTATTAGAATAACTCCAGGGAAAAGCGTTACAATATCTCTTGTCAAAATTTATTTCCCACTTTTCTGCCTGTAGTAAGTTGGTAATGGTAAGCTTAGAATTTTATTTTTTCTCATTTTTATTTTTTTAATACATGGTTGTTAAATGTAAGATGAGAGATTGTGAATGGTGGGTGAAACAACATCTGTTTCACTAGATTTTCTTCAGTTTTATTACCTCCAGTTCTGTCTTTCTGTTTGCACTGTCATTTGTCATCCATTGTTGTTTTATTCAAGTTGTTTGTTTATGAAATTTCATTTTCAAAGTTTTATTTGTTTATAATGAACTTTAATTAAATATTTTTTATTCTTTTCTTAGAGATTATTATTTCTGATAGTACAATCTGTTGTCTATTTGTGATTTTTTTTTTTCCTGAATTGGATTTCTTGATAAGATATCCTGATTTAGAATTATCCTTGAACGGAGGTTATCAATTTGGATGATTGGGGATGGATTTTGAATTTGAAAATTTTCAAAAGAACTGGAAATACCAAATTTCATGTAATCAAGGTTCTATTTACTTAATATAAATAGATTCTTTGTTTTAGGGTGTACTTAAATTTGATTTTAAAAATATTTTCCAGTTGTTTTGGAATGCTAAATATTTGTTTTGCAAAAGTTCAAAATAAATTTTTTATTTATTATTGTGCATTTTTCCCGATGCATCGCTTCAAGATGGTTTCATTATTTAACGTCTTTAATTGCGCCTATAATTGGTTTTGATTGCAACCAATGAGGAACCTTTGAATATTCTTGTATACACTGCTTTGAAAAACACCGAATCTAAAATGGAAAAAAAAATGGAGTGAGAAAAATAAAAATTAAAAGAGCATATAAATTATTTTTGGTTTCAGCTACATAAATCGAATTAGATATTCAGTATATTGTATTGAAATTATTTCTGTAATAGTTAATAATCTCTTTGAATTTGGTTTATATGAAAGTTAGATATTCCCATGATTCTAAATTTTGGGGTATTGTTATACTTTTTTTTTTGGGGATGTTTATTGATAATTTTACCAAAATTAAATTTGTTGGGTTTGCAACTTTTATATTTTGCCTTAGGCTTTTTATATGTGTTTAATTTTTTTTTTTTTTTTGCTTTGATTGTGTAGTAACGGTTTTTATTGCATTTGACAATACTTTATTTGCTTGAATTTTTTTTTCTTTTGCTTATAATATTTTTTAGTTATAATTCTTTATGCATATAGGCCAATGGGTTTATGCATTCAGGTGCACTTTTGGTTAATTTTTGTTTACTTCTCCATTAAGTTACTCCTTTCGTTATAGTATCATTAGTTTCTTTTCCCTATATATATTTTTTGTAATATATTTATTTAATAAACTTTGACTAGTGTGAGTGTTATTATTTTTTTTTTTCCTTCATTTTCCCTGACAGACAACCCCATGGAAATTCTCAATTAAATTGTAGTTTAGATTTATTCAAATTTGCTACAAGTCCAACCAAGTTTATTTGAATCACATTAAATCTTCATACATCCCACATTACTTTTAATATAATTGGCCAGCTTAGTGTTGTCAAAAAACTTAGAAACTAAATCTTATTTCAAAATCATTAATATAGATTAGGAATAGAAACGGACTCAGCACAGAACTCAGAGGAACTCCATTCTTTACCAGCTTCCACAATGAATTATTGACATTTAACATTATACATGGTCCCCAGTCCTTCAACCACTCCTGTATCCAATTATGTATAATGGTACAACCACTCCTAAACCACACCTAAGACAAAATTCTTGTACACCAACTTTTAAGGGGATACTACCATACAGTATATAAAAACTTTAATAAAATCTAGAAAGGCTATACAAAATAAACTGGTTCTAATTTGTCACACACTCAGTAATATGCTCCACAAATTCCAAAAGATTATTCTGACAAGTCTTACCTTTCTCCTCCTTTTCTAAAATATTGTTGAAAGTCTAGCAAAATATTATTGTTCAAGAAGCTTTTCGATTTTTAATAATTTTTTTTATAGAATTTTTACTAATAATGAGGTTAAATAAAATGGTCTGTAATTTCGAAGATTATCCCTGCTACCCTTTCCCATAAATTGGTGCAACATAACCAATTTTCTAATCCTTTAATATCTCATACTAAATTTTGAGAGACCAATTGAATATATAATATAAACCATATGAAATACTATAACTATCTTCCTTGTGAGCAGTGGTGATAAAAGAAGAAAAAAGTATTTTATCAGGACCTGCAGATTTATTGTAAGCTCTAATCAATATTTTCAACTAAATCTTTAATGCCATCAACTTTAATATTAAGAAACGCATTGTGGTGAGCTGACCTTACTGTAAGTATATTTTTGAGTGTAAGTCCATGAAGGAAAGTCAGTCAGTCAGTCAAATTTTTCAAGGGAATTTTAGGTGTGTAAGGAAAGTATTTTTTTTGGTTTGTATCATATTGTGTATATTTATTGTTTATGTCATGTATGATTATGGTATGAAAAGTGTGTGAATGTGAGGGGTGGGTGGTCTGGCGACATTCATTAATCGCTATCCTTTCACCTCCAATTTCTTCAGTTTTCATAACCTACTATTCTGACTTTACTGTCTGTATGGTCGTCTGGCAAGGCTGAAAGTTAGGGTGATTTTTTATTTCTTAACTGTTTAAATTATGTTTTGCTTTCTTTCTTTACAGTAGAAATTAATATTTGATTTCGGATTTATATTTCTATGGTGGAGTAAGGATTGTGGTAAATATCTTTTGGTATAGTGGACTTCTGGTGAAGATTCTTGTGGATTGATTGAAGTCATTGGGGGTTCCTGGGAACCTTGGATGAAATAGGTTTTTGTTTTCAAAATCAGGTATGGGTAAAACTATGATGTAATACTTTATTATTATTATTAGTTATTATTATTATTATTATTATTTTTGCACCCCAAAGTAATATTAATATTAGTATTATAATCGTTATTATTATTATTATTACTATTAGTATTATTATTGTTATTAGTAGAATTATTTTATTATGGATTATTAATGTAATCATTATTATTTTTATTTATTATTGATATTATTATAATTGTTATTAATTGTATTAATATATTATGTTTATATTACTGTTCCTTTGATAGATTGGGAATCTATTTGTTAGGATAAAAGTCACCCGTCTTAAAATTGAAAAACTTACAAAGAATTGTGAAAAAAAAAAAAAACTGGACACTTTGTAACTGTCCAGCTACCAATTATTTGTTTGTTCTTATTTTATATTCGTAATTTACTTTAATTATATTAATTGTTAGATTTTTTTTATTAAAGTATAGTATGATTGCCTCTTTCATGTTGTTAAGTTTAAAGTTTAATGCTTATTATTATTTTTAATTGCTTTATTATTAGTTCTATTCGTTATCCCATTTTTATCATTATGCATTTTTTTATCATATTTTATTTATTTTTTTATTACATTATGTTATAGGATCTTAGGATCTGTTCTTGTCTATTTACAGTTTTTTTTCTATGCTGGTTCTGGTTGAATCAACTGAAGATAAATTTTGAAGAAATTGAGTACCCGGGTACCTACAAACAAAAATTCTAAAGGTGCACCATAAAGGGTAGTGTTAACACAAAAAGTAGATAAGAGATTTGTGGAAGGGTAGATAGAGGGCTGCATTAATATAGGGAAATTTGAAAATTCGAGCAACTTAAAATTCAAGCGATTTAAAAATTGAAAAATGCAAAGGGCTAATTTGAAAATTGTAATAAAGGAAATTTGTAAAGCATAACTTGTAAATTAAGTTTTTTTTGTAAACTGTAATTGGTTCTTGATATTTATATTTATAATATTTATAATTTTCTATTTCCTATATTGCGTATTGTATTTTATATTTATAATTGTTATCATATTGCATATTACCTGGTATTATTGTATATTTTTATATTTTCAGTTATTTTATATGATATTCTGGTATATATATTTTAATATTATTCTATTTTGTACATGGATCCATGGTTTTTTCAATAAAATAAAGGTTTCCTGTATTGTTTTGTGTTGCAGGGTACCTTTAGTTGTGGTTGACTGAGAATAGGGGTCAGTCTTGTTATTTGTATATTTAAGGGTCAGATCTGATAAGTGCTATACTCTTTTTAGTTATTATTAATAACTCGGTGGTGGTGTATTTTTTTTTATTTCTGTAATAAACTTAAAAGCGTATGTGATGTCACTATATCCTTCAACTGCCTTGATAGATGGCCTCACGATAAAACAATTTGTAGTTTAGACTAACGTAAATCCACTACAGCATAACTTTCTACTCTGCTCTCTAATGTAACCATTAATAAACTTTTAATCTGTAACCATGATGAAAGTAGGTGTTAAAATTAGATGTTCACCATCCTTCACTTTATAATTTAATAATAATAACTATTAAATGGCAATAAGCTAACATGAGAAATAGTGAAGAGTGGTGTCCCACAGGGTTCAGTGCTGGAGCCACTATTGTTCCTCATATAGCAATATAAAATAATTTTAAACCAAGGGACTAAATGTAAGGTTCTAAGTGCAGAGGATTACCAAAGTGGCTACCTCAGTAAGGAATAATGATGGATGTATAAAGATTCAAAATAATCTTGATAAACTTCATGGTTGGGTATATAAGTGGCAAATTAATTTTAATAGTAAAAAAAAAAGTGTAAGGTTCTTCGCATACCGTAGGTTAGTCAAATAAAAGATTTAAATACAATATTAATGGGAATTGGCTTGAGTCTGTGGACCAAGAAAAAGATTTGGTGTTGATATAAGCAAGTAATCGAAATGGCAATAAGTGGTTTGCGCAAGCAAGGATAAAGCAAAAAGATGTAGGTAAATAAATCCCAATGTCATACAAGGCAAGAATTATAAGTAAGCGCATAATACTGTTAAGTCATAATAGGGATAGGCACAAGTTTGGGCCCTATTTAAGAAAAGATTAATATCTGGAGAGATTGCAACATAGAGCAACAAGAATGATTTCTGGGTTTGAGGGCAAGAGCTATCAGGAGAGGCCATTCTTTTAATTTTCTTATATCCTCCTAATATGGACCATAGTAGTTCTGCATTCCATAAAAATGTATTGTATACTAGATAAGTGCATGATTCTGAGATTTACCTAGGTTAGTGCAAGGTCAGGAATGGGAGTAGGCTTTAGTGAAATGAAAGGTAGGAAATGTGTTTTCAGAAAATTATTTTTGATGTTGGAGAGAATTTCTGGATAAACTTTGCAGCAAATGGAGTTCATTTGAGTCGAAAGGTGTTTGGCTTTTCAGTACCAGTTTGAGACTTGCAAAAAACTAGGTTAAAGTTGGGGTGATTGGCTTAAATCTGATACGAATAATACATGGTAATAGGGGGAAATAAATAAAGCAGTGTTTTTTACGAATTTCAAATAATGATGATTAGCCCAAATTTAAAAATAACAGCATTTCCAGTAACAAATGTTTTTACACAATTGCTCATAGCCTTAGAAATAAAAAATATCATTACCAATGCCTATAAATGAGGAATCTAACATTATTTGATACTTGAGGGCATGGGTTAGATGAAGAATATATGGACTCCTTCATGAATATGAAAATAGACGAATCATTCACTTATTTAACCAGCATAGAGGAAAGAAGGGTGGTGGTGTGGCGCTTTATTTAAAAGCAATATTCAATCTTTTATTAATAACTTGACTCTAAAAATCCTCCAAATTAATCCTTCATCTTTCCCATCCTTATTATACAAATAAATCATATAGAATAGGGGCATATTATATGACCTCCAGAGTCAAGAATTAGACGCAGAATTGATGAAAGAAATCGAGACAGCATTGCATAGTAAAGAAAAAGTATAGTCATAATTGGTGATATTTTAATTTTCTGGCATTCAGGAGTTCCTTGTCTAATATGGACCATAGTACTTCTTGCATTCATGAATGCATACTATGATAACTTTTGCAGCAAGAGGTTCAAGAACCCAGCAAGATACGATGCACTATTAGACTTTAATATTAACTAACGATGAAAGTATGGTGGATGAAGTTAGAATTGAGGAGAATTTGGACTTAGTGACCATAATATAAATTTATATTTAAATGAATTGTAATATCTGGGCCCAAATTGTAAGTTAATAAGAAAAAAT
This sequence comes from Trachelipus rathkii, assembly GCA_015478945.1. NCBI lineage: Eukaryota > Metazoa > Arthropoda > Malacostraca > Isopoda > Trachelipodidae > Trachelipus > Trachelipus rathkii. Next base: position 7,837 of record JABUQX010096082.1, on the reverse strand, counting down.
CCTAGATTCCGAAATGGCGATTTTACCAATATTCGAGCCATGCTTAGTACAACTGACTGGTATAAAGAGTTTAAAGACCGCAAAACTGTTTTATCATGTGGAACATTTTAAGCAAATTTAATGAATATTCATCAGTATGTTTTAAAGATAAACCTATTAGGGTGGCAAAGAGAAAAAAACCTTTTGGTGGAAAGAAAGATAAAGAAAAGAAATAGATTGGAGAACAGTACAGAATATCATAATAAAATAAATTAATAAACAGACGTGAAAATATAGGAAAAATTAAAATAACCACGATAAAACTGATTATAGATAAGGCATAAAACAGAAGTAAGCAAGGAATAAGAATAAAGAACCTGAAGAAGTTTTTAGCTTTTATAAATAAAAGTAAGAATAGCACAATTGGGTCCAATTAAATTGATGAAAAATTTTGAGTTCTGATAAGGAGTTGGTCAACATTTTCAATGCTATTTGCTTCAGTGTTTTACTGAGGAGAAGATTAGATTAAAAATTTGCAAACATTTTTTTCTGCTAAGGAATAAAAAATAGACTTCCACGCAAATAAATTTGATGTAAAGATATTAAACGTTTATTAGATCATATTGATCCAAGTAAAGCTGCAGGCCCCTGATGGTATATATTGGTTAGAATCGATAGAGAGGGGTATTCCAGCATTGTAAAGCGCACTGTATTTATTTTAAGGCGATCTTATAACATTGGTTGAGTACCGATGACTGGAAAACAGCTATATGTTGTGCCTATTGTATAAGAAAATGTAGTAAGGAAGATTTGGAAATTATAGGCCAGTTAGCTTAGAATGATGAACATAAAAAGAACATAAGAAAAAATTGACAGATAAAAAGAAGCCACATGGGCCTATCATGACCCAGTCAAGGCAACTAAACCAAATAGTTCACTTCCACGCAAATAAAACCTAAAGCTTGTCAAATTTCTGTAACTAAAAATCCACCATTTGGCTTAGCACAAAAAAAAAAAAAAAAAAAAAAAAATGATACATGTTACCCAACCCATCCACATGCCTTAATAACTAATTATTGGCTCACACATGCAGTGCTATAAACATTACTAACTACTCATAACATAAAACCAGCCAATTGCTTCGTCTTGAAGTATACTTATGTGATATACCAACCCATTCCATATACCTATCCAACCCTTTCTTAAATTGAATTGAATCAGCACTCAACAACCCCTGCAAGATCATTCCAAAATTTAAACAACCCTATTAGAACATTAGAATTGCTATATCACAGATGGCATGCTTTCTTCTAATTTCTTGTTATGCCCCCTGGGCTCCCGTCCGTGCTCTACTATAAAGACATATTATTGCGTCTCCGTATTATCAATAATGTAAAAATTTTGTAGACTTGTATCATGTCCCCTCTGAGAAATCGCCTTTCTACAGTAAAAATTCCTAAACTCCTTCAGCCTCTCCTCGTAGCTTTTACCCTCACAACGCCAGAAATCATCTTTGTGCTCTACGTTGCACTCCTCTGTCTAGCATATCTAAGTCTTTTCTTTAAGTAAGGGGCCCAAACTTGTGCACAATACTCTCTTATTACTGGCCTAAACATAGCTATTATATAGTTAATTATTACTTCCTTCCTCTTGTAAACCACATTTCCATTTTATTATGCCCAGCATCTTATTAGCTATTCTAGCTTCCAAACACGATTAGCACTCAAATCACAAAAAATGCCATCCCTGAATTTCACACCTAAATCTTTTTCCTTGTTCCACAGACTCAAGCCAATCCCATCATATCATAGTTAAAACTTTTATTTGAGTAACCTTAGGTGAAGAACCTTACACGTTTACTATTTAAAATTCATTTGCCACTATCTGCCACCCAAGGAGTTTATCAAGATAATTTTGAATCTTTTATTACACCCTCCTAACCGTGGTGAGTGGCCACTTTGGTATCATCAGCAAACTTAAAAGCCACCTCGCATTTAAGTCCCTGGTCTAAACCATTTATATATATGAGAAACACATATGGCCCCAGCAGCGAACCCTGTTGGAACACCACTCTTCCTATTCATGATGACGTATTGCCATTTAGCTGTACACACTGTTTTTCTATTCCACAACCACTCTTTAATCCAACCATGTTACCACTCCACCTATACCAACATTGCAATATCTTCTGTCATCAGCCTTATTGTGGAAACCTATCGCATTTCTTACAGCCTGAATTCTAAATATATATCAACTGATCTCCTCGGTCAATGCAGTCAGTAATGTATTCCATAAATCTAAAAGGTTAGTCTGACATGACTTACCCTTCTGAAGACCGTGCTGGGAATCATACGATACCTTTACTTCTAAATATTTCTCTATATGACCTTTCAGTAACTTTCCAGAACTTTACCAACCAGTAATTTTAGGCTAACTGGCCTAGAATTTACCCAGATCTCCTTACTAACCTTTTCTTATAAATAGGCACAATCTTTAAGACTTTTCCAGTCATCTGTACCTCACCAAATGTTATAGAGAGCGCTTAAAAATCAAATACAGGGCTCCTTTGCAATGCTGGTACTAGCCTCTTTCAGAATTCTACCATATATACCATCAGGCCTGCAGCTTTACTTGGATCAATATGGTCTAGTAAGTTAAGGATGTTTGCTTCATTTCAAATTCGTAAAGTCGATTTGTACTGCATAAAGAAACTATTAGTCTCCAAACTTATTATTCTAATCTTTCCTCAGTAAACACTGAAGCCAAAAAAGCATTGAATATTTTAACCAACACCTTATCTGAATACATAGTTTTCATCAATTTTAATAGACCTATTGTCCTATCTTACTTTAAATTTATTAAAAGCTAAAAAACTTCTTCAGCTTCTTATTACTATTCCTTGCTAATTAATTTCTGCCTCTCTCTTTGCCTCTTATGACTGTGTTAATCGTTTTCTATATTCTAATATTTTAAATATATTCCCACCTATTACTACCCTTGAATATTTAAAACATCTAAGCTTTCATTGATTTCTATCTCTTATCTCTCAAAAGATAGAAAGATTAGAAATTAAGAAAGTTAAAGTTAAAGGTAGAAATTTTAAAACATACTGATGAACTGTGAAACGTGTATGCGGTACAAAAGACACAGAAAACAGCTAAACTAATTGAAATTCTTTATCCTAATAAGTAAAATCATGTCTCGTAATTTGTTAAAATCGCCATTTCGGAAATCTAGGATTTGTTCCTTATTACTTGCCATTTGGGCCCAGATATCACATTCAGTTTAAATCTAAGTATATTATGGTCACTAAGTCCTAAATTCTTCCTCAACTCTAATCTTATCCACCATACTTTCTCATTAGTTAATATTAAGTCTAGAAGTGCAGTGTCTTGTGGGGTTCATGGACCATCTGGCTTCAGAGTTAAGTGGTATGAAATTATTTAATAAAGAACTACTCTGGTCCGTATTAGACAAGGAATCCATTGAATGCCAGGGAAATTAAAATCACCCATTATATGACTATACTTTTTCCTTTACTGTGGCATGCTGTCTCTATTCTTTCACAATTTCCGCATCGAATTCTTGACTCTGCCAGGAGTTCTATAAAATGCCCCTATTTCAAGTCATGATTATTAAACATACAACCTGTATAACTTCGAGCAAATTCCTTGATTAATTAGTTTTAAAAACAGCAATTAATAGAAATTGAATATTGCTTTTAATATAAAGCCCACACCCCCACCCTTCATTTATTTAACTGTATAAATAAACGTGAAATGAATTACAATATTCCTGAAGGAGTCTCCATATAATTCTCCATTAACCCATGCCTCAGTTATGCAAATAATCAAGATTCTTATTTATGGTATAACCAAACAGCTCATCTTTTTATTTCTAAGGCTATGAGCATTTGGTGGTAAAAAAGCAGTTCATATTCAAAATCTGTTTATTTTTTATTTGCTAACATAGTTATTTGAACCTTGTAACAAACACTAGTTTATTTATATCACCATATACAGTTTACCATTGCTATGTATTTGTATCCAGATTGTAGCCCATCACCCCCAACTTTACCTATTTTGCTAAACAAGTCTCCAAACTGGTGCTGAAAAGCCCAACACCTTACGACTCAAGTGACTCCATCTGCTGCAAAAAAGATCTTTATCCAGAAATTAGGAAAAATAATCCAAAAACCATATTTCTGAAAAAACATAATTTCCTAACCCTTTATTACACCTAAAGCCCTACCCCCCCATTTCTTGACCTGCACCTAACCTAGGTAAAATCCCATAAATCATTGCACTTTCTTCCACTAGCTTTCATCTTCTGATTCAATCTCCTATAATCTGCTATTAATTCGTTTGACCTTCTATGTCCTATATCAATTGTACCCACATGCACAATCACATTTGAATCAACATTTGTTAGAACAATCTCTCCTTTTCAGGAATATAATAGACGATATTCACTTCTATTAACCAGCATAGAGAAAGAAAGGTGTGTGTGGCGCTTTAGTGTGTAAAAGCAAATATTCAATCTGTTTAATACTGACTCATAAAAATTAATCACCGATATTGAATCGTGTGGGCGTAGATATCCTTATATACAAAAAAACATATAGAATAGGGGCATTTATAGACCTCCTGGCCAGGAGTCAAGAATTAGACGCAAAAATTGTGAAAGAAATTTTGAGACAGCATGCCACTGTAAAGAAAAAGGTATAGTCATAAGTGATTTTAATTTTCCTGCATTCAATGGGATTCCTTGCTTGTCTAATATGGAACATAGTAGTTCTGCATTCATAAATTGCATACTAGATAACTTTTTGACCAGATGGTCCAAGAACCCCCAAGATACGATGCACTATTAACTAAATATTATCTAACGATGAAAGTATGGTGATGAAAGTTAGAGTTGAGGAGAATTAGATTTAATGCTAATATAATTCATATTTTTAATATGAATGTAATATCTGGCCCATATCAAACTAATAAGGAAAAATCTTAGATTCCGAAATGCCATTACCAAATTATTGAGACAGCTTAGTATCAACTGCTGTATAAAGAGTTTAAAGACCAAGACAACCGTTTTATCATGTGGGAACATTTTAAGCAATTTTAATGAAATATTTCAGTCAGTATGTTTAAGATTAAACCCATAGGTGGCAAAAGAGAAAAAACCTGTTTAGTGGAATAGAGAGATAAGAGAGAAAAATTAATGAAAAGCGTAGATGTTTTTAAAATATTTAAGGGTAGTAATATGGAAGATGATTAGAAAATTATAGGAAAAAATAGAATGAACTTAGACCATTCAATAAGATAAAGGCCACAAAGAGAGAGCAAAATTAATTTAGCAAGAATTAGAAAGACCCGAAGAAGTTTGTTTAGCTTTTATAAATTTAAAAGTAAGAATGACAATTGGTTCCAATTAAATATTGATGAAAATTTTAATGTTTGATAAGGAGTTGTCAACATTTCAATGCCGCTTATTTTCTCAGTGTTACTGAGGAAGATAGATAATAGTTTGAGACTACTAGTCTTGTATGATGTGTAACAAATAGACTTACAAAATTTAATCTGACGTAAAAGATATTAAAACGTTTATTAGATCATATTGATCAAGTGAAACTGCAGCCTGATGGTATATATGGTTAGAATCTGAGAAAGAGTACTTACAGCATTGTAAAAGCACTGTATTATTTTAATCAATCATATAACATTTGTGAGGTACCAGATGACTGGAAACAGCATATGTTGTGCCTATTAAAGTAGTAAGGAGATTGGAAAATTATAGGCCAGTTAGCTTAAATCTCTGTTGTTAAAGTCTGGAAAAGTAATGAAAGGCATATAGATAAATATTAGAAGATAAACAAGGGGGTTATTGGTTATGGGGGGGACTCCCCAGCATGTGTTTCAGAAAGGGTAGTTCAGTAGGACAAAACCTTTGAATTTATGGAATACATAATGACTGCAGTCGACGAGAGATCCAGTTGAATGTGTTTATATTTAGGACTTTAGCAAACTTTTGATAAGGTTCCCCAAAGGCTGTATGAAGATTATTTGCAAGTGTATAGTTGGAGTGGACATGTGTTGATTAAAGATGGTGCGAAATAAAAAGTTACAACTATAATGCAATAAATCATCATGAAAATAGAAAGTGGGTCCCACAGTTCAGTCTGGGCCCACTATTGTTCCTCACATAGTATAATGGATTTAGACAGGGACTAAATGCAGAGGTTCTAAGTGCACGATGATACCAAATGGCCACCACAGTAGGAATAGTGAGAGTATAAAGATTCAAAATGATCTTGATAAACTCCTTGGGTACTGGGCAGATAAGTGGCAAATGAATCTTAATAGTAAAAAGTGTATGTCTTCACCACCTAGGTTACTCAAATAAAGTTTTAACTACTATATTAATGGGGATTGGCTTGAGTCTCCAAGAAAAAGATTTAAGTTTGATTATAAGCAGTAATTGAAAGTAACTAATGTTTGGGAGCTAGAAATAAAGCTAATAAATCGCAATGTAGAAATAGTGATGAATGTTGTTTACAAGAGCAAGGAAGTTATAAGTAAACTGTTATAATAACTATGTACGCTGAGAATAGAGTATTGGCGCAAGTTGCCCCTTATTAAAGAAAACTTAGATATCTTAAGCGAGTGCAATGTAGGCAAAAGATGATTTCTGTTAGAGGTAAGAGCTATGAGGAGAGCTGAAGGAGTTAGGAATGTTTTCTGTAGAAAGGCGATTTCTCAAGGGGACATGATACAAGTCTACAAAATATTACATCTATTGATATACGAGACCAATAAATTTCATGCTAGAGCAGGACAGTGACCAGGCATAATAAGAAATTAAGAAAAAACATGCATCATAATAGGTTATTAAATTTGGAATGCGTCTGCCACAGGAGTTATGAAGTGACTCGATTCAACATTTAAGGAAAGGTAATGGGAATGGATGGGTGGTATCATAAATATACAGTATTAGACGAAGCCAAATTGGCTGGTTTTTAGTTACAGTATTATTAAGTTAGACCGCATGTGTGACCATAACTAGTTATTAATGCAGTGGATGGTTTGGGTATCATATTTATATATATCATTATATTTTGACAAACCAAATTGGTGATTTTAGTTACAGTAATTTACAACCCTAGGGTGCCTTGATTTGCAATAGCATTTTGGTTGGTGCGTTACAGACAGCTCGATAGCCGATGTGTTCTTACTGTCTCTATATTCTTAATGTCTTAATGTCTTGAATCAGCATATATTTTCAGAAAAAATTTTCTAAGCTCAAAAAAATTTCTAAGTTCAGAAAAGAAGCTTCCACTAAAGATGTTCTTAAAAAAATTACTAACTTTTCTGAACTTAGAAAATTTTTTCAGAAAATATACACTGATTCAAATCTAGATATTTACCAAATTTTTTTTTGGCAGGTCACTGAAGCTGTTAGTATGCTGCAACTTTTAGTTAAAATTTTGTTGTAAAATTTTTAGTTTTTTGTAAACACACAAAAGTAAAAATTCTGAAGTTGCCCCAGAATTCTGAAGTTTCCCTGTTTGATGGAAGGTAGGTGTTTGTTTTATTATTATTATTATTAAAATATATTATTTCCATATACTAGGTACTTAGAATAAAGAAAGAACTGCTAAAAATCACAATTTAAAACATGTAAAAAGTTTCATGTTCTAATAAATGCCTCCCTCCAAAAAATTCACCTAGGCAGGAAGTGATTCACCTAGGCAGGAAATGAGAGGAAAAGATAAAATAGTTATTTAAATCTGCAGATAAAAATCTAAGGAACTATAAATAATAATTTAAAGTATGATCTCCTCTGGGGTGTGGGGTGTGTT
>JABUQX010096081.1:15000-18365 GCA_015478945.1 Trachelipus rathkii | reverse complement strand
TTCTTCCGTATATGCACTTTACACACAGCTGTACCATGTGTGAATGGATAAGGGTTCCCTTCGACATCTCTTATATACACTCTTACGGTTCTAAATTGAGCGTTATTCAGAGGTATATAGTGTACACTAGGAAAACTTATAACTCTACCATGGCACAGCAGTGTGTAAAGTGCATACAAGGAAGAAGCTCCGATAGTGTAAAAAATAAGTATCTGTGAAACAATAAGTATGTCTACCGACGATCATTTCTATTTAACGCTGCCCTCATCGGCTTCTATGGATCTACATCCGGCTAATAAAATATCAGACTATACAACTCAATTATTGAACCCTATAACTTTTGATCGAGAAATGTATGAAGCAGGATTAAGTGAAATAATTCTTGATGCCTCTGTTGAGAATATATTAGAGTCCCCTTCTGCCTTTATAATATTTAGAAGCGTTGAATATGCTAAAAATGTATTAAAAATTAAAACTAAGACAGGACATTATCGACATGATTTTTTTTTGGAAAAAAAGTATTTCTATGAAAAATATTTCATAAGTCGGGGTCTTTACAATTCGGTTACTGATGTGTTCATGGCCTTAAACAAAAAAATTTGAAGCAAGTCTGTTATGTAAAGATTTAGTGTTTCTTGTTAATAAAACCGTTAATGAAGATAACGTGTTAATCACCTTAAAATCTCAAACTCACGTGAACCTGAAAGATAGAAGTTTATTTATTTTCCATTCTGCAGCATGGTTTCGTAAATGTCATTACTCGCATGTAGACTCAATATTGAGAAATAATGACATCAAACCATCTCTAAAGGATCTAATACGTTATATACCAACGATGGAAGAGTATGTCTCAAAAAATGACACCAAGAGTTCATTACATTTTGTATGCATGCCTTCTAAGATGTTTCAAGATCCAGGTATGGCCTATGTTTATACAGATATTATAGACCATCAGTATGTAGGGAATACTAAAGCCTCTTTGTTAAGAGTAGTTCATTTTCCTAAAGGTAATAGAGTTATAAGCTTTCCTAATGTTCACTACTTACCGTTGAGTAAGACCCAACTGAGTTCGATTCGTATTTATATAAGAGACGTAGAAGGTAATCCATACCCATTCACAATTGGGACAGCAGTGTGTAAAGTACACATAAGAAGGAAGCTCCGTTAAATAATAATAATAATAATAATAATAATAATAATAATAATAATAATAATAATAATAATAATAATAATAATAATAATAATAATAATAATAATAATAATAATAATAATAATGGAAAGAGAACGAGTCTTCAGGGGGTCAAGAATGCAGAGGGGATATGGTTTAGGTGGATTTTTTGCTTCGTTGTTCAGACGTGCTATCCCTTTGTTTAAATCAGGAGGTAAATACCTCGCTAAAAAAAGCAGCTAGGACAGGTATAGATACTTTCCAGGATATTATGGGTGGTATCGATCCACGAACAGCTGTAAAACGTCGACTAGCCGATGCTTCTGATGAAATGTTAGATGATGTTAAACGAAAAATACGACGTAAGATGACTGGTCAAGGTGTAGGTCGTCGTAAAAAACCTATAAAGAGGAATAGGAAAGGACCACTAAAGAAAAAGTGTATTGATGTGTTTGCTCTTTAATAACAATGCTAAGTGGCAACTTTTTACATAAACAGGGACAACCTGTAACTATTTCGTATATAATGGATGTTTAAGTGACAACCTGTAACTATTTCGTATATAAGGAGTGTTTAAACAGATCTCTCCTCATTATACATCCAGCGTGTATCAGCAAAGATGTATTCTCCATCCCTTCCAGCCCAGACTGTTGAAGAGTGAATGGATCTTCTTCTCAGTAAACCCTACACAGAGTGAATCCAACTTTATTAGTGTTAATCCCGTTCACGCAATCACAAATATAGATGTACCTCTCGAATTCAATATCCCAGGCACTTCTGACAATATCTTGACCCTTCGAATGTATTTTTATATCTGAAGACTAAGTTAGTAAACGAAGATGGTTCAGATCTCACAGGAACCGATCATATAGTATCCACCAAGACAAATTTCCTGTATACGTGTTTTAATCAACTTGAGGTGTTTTTAAATGAAACATCTCTAGGAGCATCAGCTGCAAGTTACCCTTATCGAAGTTATATTGAAACTTTACTAAATTATTCTCAAGATGCGAAGGAGTCTCATCTGCAGTCATGTGGATATTATAATTTAAATGCTGTAGAGAAACATAGGGACAACGCCGCTAAATCTAAAAATAACACGTATGAATATTATGGAGTGTAAACGGAGAATATTCTCTCAAGAAAGACCTAGTTCTACCTTCAGTGACACCCGCATCAGGTAACTAGATCTACACCTGAATTTGCTCTTAATGTTAAAAGTGCTGTTTTAGCCGCAACTACTGCACCAAAACCTATTTTCAAATTACTGGATGCTTATCTCTATGTACGTAAAGTGAAATTATCTGATATTAAACATATTGAGATGAAGAAATCTCTTTTGACCGATACAGCAAAATATCATCAAGAGAATTGAGACTAAAATTTTAACTTTACCCAAGGATTATCGAGTATTAATATACCTAACATGCGTCAATGGTAACTTACTCAGAACGGTGATAATAGGAATTGATAGAACCACTATGCTATTCTGGAAACTATGAAAGTCTGCTTTAAATTTACCCATTTCGGACTTAGAGGTATCAGTTTACACGTGAATGGTCAACCATACGGTCGTGATTATGAGATGATATATGAAGGCTCACATTCTCAATGTTCGCGTCCTTTTTTACATTTATTTGCTAATACTGTATTCTTGCCAGCAATAACGGTTATAGGTTATCGATCCAAGAATTACGCTGAAAACAGTAATTTATATGCATACGATCTCACTGCTGATCTTTCAGCTTGTAATGCTTATCATCTCAATATTCTAAGAAAAGGAACATTAGGATTGAGTCTCAAATTTGGACAAAGTGACATCCTCAATCTCGGTTCTGGTGTATCTTGAACATCCCCAAATCATCGAGATTGACAGAGTACGAAATATAATCTTGAATTATTAATGATGAATGAAGAAGAAATATTAAACGCCTTCGGAAACGAAAGAAGATTTTTAGGGGTATTCGCCTGTAATGAACTCGGTTCTGTGAAATTGGATACCGACTCTGGTCTTATCTTCAACACTTCTCCTAGGGATGTTTCGAGCAATGGACATTGGATAGCCGTGTATAAGAATAAAAATAATGTTGTATATTTCCTTGACTCTCTGCATTTAGATTTTATGTTTAGTAATCATTATGTAACATCTTTTTTAAAATATAATAATGTTCAATATGTTAAGACCTTATGTTTTCCT